>VKKT01002661.1:89286-100607 GCA_008038995.1 Haliotis laevigata | reverse complement strand
TTCACACATTATACCCATATCGGGAATCGAGGGCACACCTAAGAGTGAACACCCGATCCAGGAAATATTACCTACTACCAGCAGGTCTTTGTTAGCAACTGTTAGCTGCTACTAGCAGTTACAAAGACAGCCTTTCCGACTAACAATTACTGCTACTACTAACTAACAGGGACTACATGAAATATTATGACCATATTAGGCATCGTCATATTTCTCATCCCAAGCACGAAGCGTGGCACACAGGACACCTTGTAAGTGTACCCTTTATCATCTGTTATACTCAATGGTCAAGCAATTACATATTAAGATGGTGAACATGCCACAGTGTGCACCTTATATACGTCGTTTGGGTTGTTTTATGTTATCGGCTATGCTCCGTCTCTATGCCCAGCAAATAAACGCTTAGCAAACACCGCCTGTAACCATATTCAGATAAATCGCTTCGGTTTGTCAATAATCCTTGAGTGAAATACAATTCCAGACCCGTCATCGGCATGTTGATGACCTAAGTTCAGACAGTAGTCTTGGACTACTCTTTGCCATTTTTAATTCCTATTTTCTGCTTCCTATGCCAAGAACCTGGAATTTGTTGTTTAGTTAGCTCTTGTATTTTTGGATGGCAAGCAGGTATGACAATCCACAAACATGTTTGTGGACGCTCACTCTGAGAAGCAGAAAAAGACCCGGAAGACGCTTAGGCTTGCTCGTTGTGTGGAAATAACTCGCTGTGTGTAGTAATTTGTAGTTCCAAAGTTTATTTCCTCGTGTCAGATGTATTGTATTTTGGGATATATTATGTCCGTTTGTAAACAAGAGTTAATGATTATTCAAACAGTTATTGTTTCTATAGACAAATTGGGACATCTTATCTTCGTGGCTTCCTTAGTAATGTCGCTATGTCAAATGAAGAAGTATTTTTAATGGAGGACGTGTTCCTCTGGTGAGGTAAACGTTAGTCAGCGTTTACCTCACCAGAGGAACACGTCCTCCATATAAAATACTTCTTCATTTGACATTTGACATCGTTTCGTGGGTTTCTCCAAAAAGTAGTAAACATCTGATCACTGCTTCTTTTCCAGCTTTCCTTGTTTGTTTGTTTGTTTGTTTGTTTGTTGTTTAACTCCCTCAGCTTACCTGACCACCCGATTCCGTAAGTCGTCTCTTACGACAAGCATGTGTTGATGAAGATCAATTCTGACCCGGATCTTCACGGGTTCACTCATAAATAGCTCTGCTGAACTGCATTACTAAGGCGTTCCTATGATCGTTTCAACATGACAACTCAGCTCTATCCTCCAAAAAAGACAACTGCGCCTTCTTGTGCGCATTACTAGTACTCCTCATGACTTCCGCCAGTTTGAATTTGCATCATGTGAGAGTCGCACCGTTCAGTGCTGAACGATAACATACGACTACGTAGCTGCTCCGCGAAAAGCTGAAAAATTACTGATGTGGCTTAAAGCAACATTTACTAACATACGACTACGAGTTTTGGGTCGAGGTTGTAAAATGGCGTAGCAAGCCATTTTTGCTTCGTGTAAGCCCGATAGGTTTCAAAGCTTTATATTTAGATAGAATTTGAATTTTTTGGGAAAGGATTAGAATTTGTTTTAGCAAAATCATGACCGGGCTTTTTTTAATAATGGTAGCTACGCCCTGAAAACCTGTGGATATCCCGGGACCTGGCTTGTAAAACCAAATGGAAAGTCAAAGGTTTTACTTGCCGGGTTCTCCGACCCGAGGGTGAGTCAAACTGATCAAAAGTGTATTTTATCCGACTTCTGTTCCGGAAATATACGAGCTGTCTGCATTCGAGAAATGTTGAACTATCGAGATGCCACCGAGCTCATGAACATTCTGCAGCAGAAGCACGTGCATGTAAGGTCACGTGATAACAAACACGTGGCGTTTCATGCTTTGTGGTTTTTGAATGAAATCACTGAGAAGGTTGGACAAAGAAGGTACGGTTTATAAATACTAAGTATGCTATACAGCTCAACGGCTTTGACAACGCAGGACAGGACAAGAAGTAGACGAAAGGTTGGACATTTGATGTTTAATTTGTATTGTGAACTGGTATTCTAGCTTTAAACCTCGCTTTCAGTTACTGAATATATTCAAAAGCAGGTTTTGAACTGGTTCAGGTCTTCTGTGACACAGTCTGTGCTTCATAAACCATTGATCTACGTGAAGCTGGAAATGCAGCAACAGGTCGTACCCATAAGGAACATCATTTGAAATTAAACCTGCAGCCTTTTGAATAGGTGAAAATGTGAATTCGGTAACTGCCAATTGTTTTGTTTGGATTGTTTTCAGTGCCGTGACTTTGTTTTAGATCCACTAAAGTGTGTTTAAATTATCGTAAATATCATAGAGTGCGAGATCGGCAATTTCAAGGTTAAACCTGTCTAAGAATGGGGTCCACTGTGAGCACTACTTGGGTGGGTAGAGTTCTATATTAGTTCTACCTCGAGTAGATTTACGTTCTTACCTATAACTCGAGCGGTGGGTAGCCTAATGGATAAATCGTCCGCTCGTCGCGCTGAAGACCCAGGTTCGATTTCTCAAATGGGTACAATGTGTGAAGCCCATTTCTGGTGTCCTCTCGCCGCGATTGTTGCTTGAATATTGCTGAAGGCGGCGTAAACCCATGCTCGCACTCATCATTTGCGTTAGCCCAGACACGCGATGGGGTCCTACACTCAGAGAGAAGTTGTTCGTTCGGGTTATGGTCAATGGGAGACAACTCAATCAAGCGTTTTTAGTTGTTCGTTCGGGTTATGGTCAAAGGGAGACAACTCAATCAACCGTTAAAAACGCTTGATTGAGTTGTCTCCCTTTGACCATGACCCGAACGAACAAATTCCCCCGCGCGATGTGTTTCTTGTTGGAGGAGTGGAAACGGGTGCATTGTCATAGGTAGAACACCGAAATGTCATGTCATTCTGAACCCATACAACTTAACCTTTCGCGAAAATACTCACTGGCTTTGACGAAGCCACCGTGCCACCGTGCTGTTGATGGACGAGGGGAAGTAACTATAAATCATTCTCACCATTTGTCAAAGAGACTTATCTCCCTTAGAGATAAAATGACACAACGTGATTACCTCCCCTTGACCAAAGTGTGGTGTTTACTCCATTACAAACACGATTGCCTCCCTTTGACCATAACCAAATCGACTGCCGACGACCGCGTGGGCTTTTGTGAATTTCTTTCCGCGCCCAGTATAAGAAGAAAACGAATCGCAAAAAGAAGGATGAATTTTATAAACTACATGGAGAATAATAATCACAATCCCTTGTGAAATGAAGTTGAGGGCTTGACATAAACCGGTTCCACTGCTTGTACGCGGCGTAGCTATTTTTACTAGACAGATGACAGCAATCTTAGCTTGACAAACGAGCTTGAAAGTGACAACGTCGCTTCTACCTGTACAGAAACAGGTTCCGATTGATGGCAGAGCTGGCTAGGCGGCTGACCTTGTGTGCTGGCGATTAGGTGCCTGACTCTGAGGGTGTGGGTTCGAATCCTGGATGGGACTCAACCAAACAAAAGTACTAGAATCTGTACTTTACTGAGAAAGTGTAATTCCAAATATAACAGATGTTATAGAAACAGGCTCCTTAAGCAATATACGTCAGCAAACATATGATGTTCCATCAACTACATTGGCAACACTGCACTGTTGTCTGTCTGTATAAGTTGTTTTTAGTTGTAAAGTTTACATTTGACTACTTGCTAACTTGTTTTTTTAATGTCATCATACTAGATCTTGGTGATATTTTGTATCCCAAAATTGTTGAAATTGTGAAGTTGAAATTGTGAAGTATAACTGGTTCGTGTATATGGAGTGTCATCAAATCCCAATATTGACTTGATCAATGCTCATGATGATCACTGGATTGTCTGATCCAGACTCGTTTTATTTGCACATTATTGTTATATATCTAGAAAATTGCTGTCTGCGGCATTAAACAACAGACAACCAAATGTTGCCTATTTAAATGAGACATCCAAGATCTGTTGCCTATTTTCAGTTTCACAGCATACAATTTGCAGAGAGAATATTCAGCTCCAATCAAACACAAGACTCAAAACAGATATTGAATCTTTATATTGTAATTTATTCTTATTTGGTAATAATGCATAAATATTCTTACAGTGTCAACATATTCTATACCTGCATAACAGCCATAAAGGATAACATGTCTAAAGCCGATGTCAACACAAATTAATTTTTCAAAGCAGGCAAGAAACATCACAATCAATACTTGTTGAAAACCAAGCTTCATATTTACATTAAAAAAATAAATCTCTCATCGAACATATTTTCGTTCAACGTATTTCATACCAGCCTCAAACCATATTCAGTTTGGGTAATTCTAACCCTGAAGCAAATATCATTTCAAAGAACACTTTGTGTAATGTTGTACAAACATTGTGTATCATGTTATGCCCAAAGACATAGGTAAGTTAACTGTGAGTGCTGCCTTCATATTAGCATCCCGTCTCCACTGAAATAGTTTTAAGAATTTGGTAGCAGTTTAGGTTCAAAGACTAAATATATATATTTGAATTCCAAAGCAAAATACATTTTTATTAAGACAAATTTTTTCTTATATCCAATGTTATTCCGTCAAAAAATTAATACCGGTAAATGCTTGTTCATGTACTAAAGGGCCAAACATTTGGTCTAATGAAGTTATGTACCAGTACTCAAAAAATATTTGTTGAAACCTTGAGTTAACAGAAAATGATCAAAGACAAAAAATGCAACTGATCTGAAATAAATATTGGTGGAAATTATAGGGGGTCACCATTTCCAGGTCAGAAATGTTAACCGTCCTTTAGAGACAATTCAGCCGATCAGACATAGAGACCCATGAATAATGTGAAACAATGTCTCAGACATTTCAGCCAATCAGAACTTGTGACATGTTATGTGCATGTACTCTCCGAGACATTTCAGCCAATCACAGGGACTATTACATCAGCAGCAAGTGAGTTTTTCTTCATACAAAGTCAGCAATATTTACTTCTATATCAACAGTGAGCACATATCCTTCAATATCAGCAGCAGGTAAGCAAGCCATTGCCAGGCATCGCAAGCATCAAACCTTTCATACTTCAGGCCAATGCACAACATGTGCTGTTATCTTGACTTATTAACCTACAGCAATTTCAACAGATGTAGCAATCTCATTCATCCCAGATTTTGATGAATACAATGAAACCCTTTTAATCTGGACAGTACTCTTCTCAGAAGAGCATCACTTCATCGATACATGAATGTTCTCAAAGAATATATATATCCATATCATGAAGATTGTGTTTGTGAGATTAATGCAGTTCTAACTATCAGAGATTCACTGTCAAAACAAACATACAGCATATTAAACACCATTTCATTTTAACTACAAATTTTTCACAATTGTTTTAAGTACTACATATTTGCAATAAATCTAGATTCTACAATAAAATATATGTGAAGATTGCTTTATAAACATGATGGAACATGGCAAAATAATACTACCCAAATTGCAGGCCTTGGATTTCAAAAAAACTTTTCTTTGGTTCAAACTAACAACTAATGCAATGCTTACACTTCTAAATCACACATTGCCTTCAACAACAGATACTTAAAACATTTCATCTATCACCAGGACAAGCTTAATCACACTGTTTGAAACAATTGAGGGAACACCTACCGCACTCCAATTCAAATCTGATCTTTTACTCGATTCTGATGCCAATTCTTGTCCTTTTCTTCTTGAAAATGAATATGAACAGGCAGTTCCAAATGGTGAATAATAATGTCTCTTCTTTGTTACATAACAACAAACATATGGCTTCTAGTAACTTCCTGTGACGTGCTGCCTGAAACCAGATTGTTTGACGGAGCTGACAGCTCAAAACCCTTTCATCTTCAGTGTCTTTCACAATTCACTTGGAATTAATTTTAGGTAACCTCCAATGTTAGATTTGTAACGTCTTGGCATCAGGATAACAGAGTAAAAGACAAATATCAATTAGACTGACACAGGTGAGTATGATTTTAAGCCGCTTTTAGCAATATTCCAGCTATATCACGACAGGGGACACCAAATATGGGCTTCACACATTGTACCCATGTGAGTAGTCGCACCCGGGTCTTCAGTGTGCCGAGTGGACACTTTAACCACTTGGTTACCCGACCGCCCCTAGACTGACAAACAACTAACTCAAGGAAAGACACAACGGAATTGTCATTCAAGTTTCTCAAACAGACATTCTTCAAACAGGACTTGGCATAATTTGCCAATAGGCCAGAAAGAGAATCCCTTCAGCTACAGGAAAGAATAAACACTGAAATAGGCCTTGCATACTTTCACGAAACAAACTAAAAGTATGCATATAAAGGAGAATTAAATATTATACAAAAATTTTTTTACTTCATTTTAGTTTCATACTCGACATCTTACTCAACGCAGATTGCAAAACACTTTTCAAAACATTTTACAAAAAGTTTCACTTTCTTGATCTGCTAATAACATTTTGTTCATATGCTTGTCATGTTGAGGCCGAACTAATTCATATTTTTGTTAGGGCGGTGGGGTAGCCTAGTAGTTAAAGCGTTGGATCATCACGCCGAAGACCCGGGTTCGATTCCCCACATGGGTACAATGTTTGAAGCCCATTTCTGGTGTCGCCCGCCGTGATATTGTTGGAATATTGCTAAAAGCGGCGTAAAACTAAGCTCAGTCAGTCATATTTTTGTTTTTCAGTTCAAAATATTGTGTAAATGAAAAGAATCAGAAGATATGTGCTGAGTTCATAAAAATATGTTGTTTTTTTTGTTTTGTTTTTTCTAAACATGTATTTTAAAAATTATTAGTTTGAAATAACCTGAAATTACTCTGAAAAGAATTCTTATTTTTCTATTCTTGCTTCCAGTTCTTGGAACACATACCCAAATACATGTAATAATATAACGGAAACATTTGTCCTCCCCAAATAGCTCATGCTCCCCTTCAGAGCATTTATGCTGCCCGTATGTTCTGTCTCCATGGAAACATTTTTAACATGAAGACATGATTCATGATTAACATGATTCAAAATTATCCATGAAAACATCTGGCGCTACAAAAATTTAAAAATTGAAATCAATTAGCAAATTTGATTTCATGAGATTCTAGAAATATTATACATTCAGTGTGGACATGGGACAGAGCTTGAGCTTGTTATATTATCACAAACAAGAAGAATTTTATCAGTCACTGAATCCAGTAAATATTGTCAAACACAAATGGGAAATAACATAAAAATTGTCACAAGTTTGGATGAGGTAGGATAAGAACCCCTTTTCTCAACTGGAAACTTCAAATTTTAGAGATATGAATAAAAGAAGGAAAATAGGTGCAAACAATAGGGACACGTTCAAAACAGACTTTTCACATTCTTACACAGACTTCCAATATGACATAAAAGTGCTGTAGATTGCCATCTGTAATTATGCCTTGAGTGAGTGTTGCTTAATGCCAAATTAGACAACTGATTAAGTGCAAAAATCTCCCGGAGCCAAAACGACTTTCCTCAGAAAATAAGTTGAATGTTTTTTCAAAGAAATATTTCATACAAAAAGTGTGTAAAATCAACAGACATCTTCTATATATTTTGGAATTAAAATAAACCTACATTAATCCATTCCTGTAGTTCTAGCGATCACAAATTACCCACCTTGTGTGGTTTACTGAAGTGCAAGCTGTGGAGATGTTGAGGATGTCTTGACTAATGAAATGAAAAAGAAAACACTGTAACGAAAAAAAACCACCAAAAAAACCCAATAAAATATGATCTGGCCTAATTACAAAAACGTTACATAATGGCTCAAAAACCAGGGAGAGTATGAGTGAAAGTATGATAAATATGTTCTAACGATGTCAAATAGTCCAAACATGAGTGACGAGAAAAACTGAATATGATCTTAACATAAATTAACAGAATATTTACCATTTTCAGACAGTTCTACAACACTCAGCATCAAGATATTCCAAATAAGTTTCACAAGAATGTCAGTGGTGTATTTTTGGCAGATGACAAATAGTATGGTGTGAGTTGTCTCCCCTTGTCTGCCATATTGGAAAATCTGAACCGTCTATTACTTATGGAAAGTGATTCATGTTAAGATCGAGGAAGGTATCAGAGATACACATGACAGTTGCATTGTTACACATTTACAGGTTTCTAGTAACTAAACTGGCCTTCCAATACAATTTACCGGTTCTTGCTTATTATGAAATAAGCTCTGTCATGTTCAGATGTTCAAGTTCAGTATTTGCCATCCAAATGCAGTGAAATAAATAAAAAAATGTCTATTTCTGGATGAATGAGTGTCATTTATGCAATTGCCATCCTTTAGAAGAGACAGTCAGTCAACGTATTATGATGTCTAGTTCATGTAATGGTAACACAACATCAATATCACACATGAAACATTATTTACAATAAATACATTCTGTCATCAGGCTCGTGGTGTATTATGATATAATATTAAGTAATATATACCAAACAGAACACGTTATGGATCATGATTATTTTTTTGGATATTTTTTTTTTGTGGTAAAATACTGAAAACACACAATTTGATGAACATTTTTAAAAACAACTATGATCCATAATTTTGTTTTGTAGTCACTCATGGTATATTATGATATAATATTGATATATACCTAACAATAAGTTAGGGATCATGATTATTATTGTGGATACTTTTTTCTTGTAAAGAGTGAAAACACAATTTCATGAACATTTTATAAAACCCAATGATCCATAACTTTTTTTGGCATCTAACATAGTTAGAATTACCCTTTTCATAACAGCATCAGATAAATATTATATAACAGTAAAAATATATAATATTCAGGACGTATCCTGATTCAATATTTCAGAAAGTATGAATATAATAATCTGAACATGGCACGTGAAGTATGGCATAAGTGCCATTTTCTGGTTGGTGTGAAAGCGATAAAATTGAATTCGCAGATTTATCACAGAATTCCAAAATAATTCCAGTTGAATATTTGTTCGGTGGTTATGTTTTTTCAAATTAAAAGGCAGGCAGAGATGGGTTTTTGAAAACATTCTATCAGGGAGGTAGTGAAGATTTGATTTCTTTTGATAAAGAATAACAGAGATTAAAAAACCAGATTTTCCATTGTTTTCATTCAAAATCCACGGATTCACTCATTACATGTGTTAAAGAACTCAATTTACAGACATGCCAGTATAAAATTGCAAAAGTGTGGGTTACTGAAATTCTTTACAGAAAATATACATGTAATGGAAATCTTCAAGGCAGATAAGAAAAGTGGCTTATTGAACAATAATGATTTAATAAACCCACCTTTCCTTCATGTTCTTGTTCCATCAAATCAACGACCATGTACATAGCGCTTTTAAAATCTTGTTGTTTTTTTCATTTTATTCAACCACCCTCCCAAAAATTTGGTGACAAAGTATTCAATAAATTTCTTTTTATTGTGCAATATCATGATATATGTACCACTGTGACCTCAAGACAGTCTTGTTAATTTATATCATATATATATATATATGGTTTAGTTTCTATTTACAAATTTACACAACACAAAATATATCATTTTTCCATTTAAGTAAGATTTGCATTCAGAAGTTTCCATAGCGTTGTGCGTGCTCAGGTCACACTATCAACATGACCTTGACCTTGACCTATATCCTGGTAATGGAGGCTGCATGTGAAACAACTGTGAAAGCGCTGGGGTCAGCTGGGACCATCTGCGGCTGCACCGTCCTCGATCCCATGACACGCTGGCGATGTCGCTCTTCTGCTCTCATCTTCTTTTCCATTTTCTTCGCTTCTTTCAGTTTCCGTGACGACACTCGATTAGGCTGTTGTTGCCAACAACAATACCAATGATCAGTTCACGTTAGAGATATATAGACACAAAGTATGAGTAACGGAAAGGATCTTATTGATAATGGAATAATTAATATAAAATTGATATTTTATACTTATTTTGACCTATACATTATTGCTTATCTCCCTTTTCTTCCGAGGTAGAGTGGAAACCTCTGTCCTATTGTTACCTAATGAACAGCATAAAAATAGCTCAGCCCAAATGGGCCTCTCCCTTTCCTGCACCAGGGTCCCACATGACCGTGGGCTGCCTGTCACTCTCTCCATTTTAGCCCTACCTGATGGTTGGGTAGATGCCTCTTGTCTGTTTTTCAACTACCGGTACAACTCTTTATATTTCGGCATATATAATCAAATTACTGTGTGCATATGTATCCTATATCCTTGGTCATCATATCCATGGGTAATTGATCAGCGGCTAATTTATTACAATTTTCTGATTGTTTTCAGACCGATGTTGACCTATGAGATAACGTATGAGTCAGGATAAGGAAAAATTATACCTTGATATGTCTTGTGTTTCTTGGAAGGCTGAAGTAGCCAGGAAGGATAGTATGTCAAGTGGAAAATTGTTATATAATATAATTTCACAAAATATATTTTGCTCTAATAAGAGAAAGAAAAATCCCCCAAGTAGCCCCACTTGATCCTTCTCCCCTCCCTCAGCTGCCACCTCGTTGAACAAGTGAGCCTTGTATGAGTGAGTGAGTGAGTTGGGTTTTACACGACACTCACTCACAGCTATATGGGGGCGGTCTGTAAATATCGAGTCTGGACCACACAATCCAGTGATCAACAACATGAGCAAGTGGGAACCGATGACATGTGTCAAGCAAGCCAGCGAGCCTGACCACCCGATCCTGTAAGTCGCCTCTTACAACAAGCATGGGTTACTGAAGATCAATTCTATACCGGATCTTCACGGGTCTGTTGTACAAGAACTGTAATGTTGTTCAAAGCAGCTTATATCCCATTCACTTGTTTCTGAATCTTACCTGTGTTGGCATGGAAACCAGCTTTGGCCGTGCACCACCACGATCACTGTTCAAGGATCCGTATCCTGAGCTGCCGCCGAGACTGTCGTCCCGGAAATGGACATGCTGACCTTTCCTGCTGGATGAGGAACTTGAGATGCTGGTGGCACCGAACACTCTCAGTCCGGTGCCACTGTCTGACCAGATCCCACTGTCTGTCGATGTTCGCTGAGATGACATGGAATCAGTGTCTTCTGCCGATGAGGTTGAATCTGTGTAAAAGTATTCATCATACAATGAATCAGAAACTACTTTTAATATGTCCATACTGATGCACTCACGACTTGCTAAATATGTGAGGTGAGGTGAAATTGGGTTTAACGTCGTGCTTGAGAATATTTCGCTCATAT
>VKKT01002661.1:76981-89209 GCA_008038995.1 Haliotis laevigata | reverse complement strand
GCTTGTACTAGCCCAGACTTAAGCTGGTTTTACAGTGCTAGCCCACTGAGATACCATGCCGCCGTGAAGCATGAATATCCCTCTCAGACACATTATACTGACTCCGAGCCGACCAGTCCTTGTTTTACCCATTTATGCCGAGTGCCAGACAGGGACCAACAAGTACCATATTTAATGTTTTTTGGTATGATGCAGCCGGGATTGAACCCGCGCCCTTCCACTCTACGGGCGGACACTCTACCCACTTCACCACGGAGGCGGTCTGCTAAATATGTATTTTTCCCAAATGTGTCAGTGTTTATGTAAGAAACATTGTAATCATTTGTCACAATAGTGAAAGGAGGAAATTCATTCGGACACTGTATTTTAAAATAGTTTCTTAAGTTACTTTATTGCATGAAAATATGCCTTTCAGTCAATTATATCACTGATAAGTTATGAGGGTGTATAATTCCGGGAGTCGATTTCTTATAACGGCCAATAGTTGCATTTGTTTTACTCATTTAAAATGCATGTCTAGTATGGTCAGAGATTTTCAGGAATGGAATCGCTGCAAGAATAATACCCTGATGTCAATGTAATGGGTTAACATGTACTTACGGTCTTTATCTGTAAGCTCCATCACCTGCATAAGTTGAGCGATGGCTGCATCCGCATCGTAGCTGCAGTCAACCAGTGTCTCACGAATCATTGTCAGATCCTGAATCAATATAAGCAAGTTAAGAACAGACGATGCATGTGAGCGGTCATTTGTTATAAGTGAGTGAGTGAGTTAAGTTTTATGCTACTTTTTCCAATATTCCAGCAATATCACGGTGGAGGACACCAGAAATGGGCTTAACACATTGTACCCATGTTGGGAATCAAACCCGGGTCCTCAACATGACTAGGTTACCCCACCACCCCATTTGTTGTAAGTATGTTGTAGGAGGAGTAGTGGTAGAAGTTGTAGTAGCAGCAGTTGCAGCGTGAGTGAGTTTAGTTTTATGCTGCACTCAGCAATATTCCAGCTATATGGCGGCAGTCTGTAAATAATCGAGTCTTGACCACACAATCCAGTGATCAACAGTATGAGCATCGATCTGCGCAGTTGGGAACCAATGACACGTATCAACCAAGCCAGCAGGCCTGACCACCCGATCCTGTTAGTCGCCTCTTACCACAAGCCTGGGTTACAGAAGGTTCATTCTAACTCAGACCTTCATGGGTTAGCAGTAGCAGAAGTGATAATAGCAGTATCAATATACTTGCTCATGAATATGCAATCAACAGTTAAAATGAACTACTTAACATGAGTTTGTACAGATTAACATAATAAAACTGTGTCCTTCTCAGCCTATCAACATTACATCAGAGGATTGCAATACTGTTTCAATCATGGAAGAACGGTAAAATGTGACTGGACATTAATTTTAGATTTTTGTCAAAATTGATTTTGTTTTTGATTTGAATCAAAACAATGGTATTTCATGAATTAACCTTGGGTATTTAACAATACTCAAGGATAGTTTGGTCGCTCCAAAGTATGAGAGAACTGAAACTACTGGCAAACAATAAGTTGAGCACTGACCTGACAATTAACCCGTATTAGCATACGGGTGTGCCACCCACTGGCGCTTGCCATTGTTAGCGAAGGGGCCCCAGGTTGTCCGCGATCAAGTGTAGTGTGACTTGCTACACCGACGTGAGAGTCTTATGAGCAAGGCGTGTGCAGCTACGCGCAGAATCAATTTCATCGTCATGCATGCACGTGCACTAGCCAACATCTGCTCTACCTTTCACAAACCCAATGGGTTTGCTCATTGCCGTGCACCACCTACATCTCGTAAATGCATTCTCTGCGCCGGTCCAACTTATCCTTGTTTGCCAGTAGTTCCAAAGACCCGAGGAGCAGACGTCAGGTTCTGACATCACAAGTCATGTGTGAAGAATCTCATGTACGTACCTGACACTTTGTGGCTGCTACCACCTCGTCTTCTATGGCCTGACATCCACGAATGGCTCGCACGTATCCGTCGCTGCCTTCTTTGTGAGTCTCCGTGTAGCCGTTCATCCAGCCGGGAGGGGTGACCTTGCTGTCAGACTCGTCCTGGACACAGAACAATAGATGCTCATCATTTGTTGTTGATTTGTTGTTTGACAATTTGGTCAAACATAAGTTAATCAGTTCTGCTTGATTGTAGTTATATCATGGCGTCCTGTGAAGATCTGGGCTAGAACTGGTCTTCAGCAAACCATGCACTGCAGGCTGTTGACAACCAATTTTGGACCAGATAAACACATTGATGAAGTGTATAGTGATGTGAAAACATCCTGGAAGCCCTGGCTTATGAATATGTGTATCGCAAGCAGTGTGTTGAGAGACAAATGAATCGTGTTTATATATGTATCAAGACCAGTGAGTTGATATGTATATTGCTAAGCAGGGCTTGATTTAAAGCTTTGTTACTTGCACTGGTGCAACCCAGTATTATAATGTGCAACCTAGCTGTAAGTCTAACCTGCACCAGGTGCAAGTCAATTTTGGGGATATAACCAGCGTTTAAATCCCCGCCTGCCCGACCGTCCGGAACGGTCTATTTTCATCTCAGACGGTCAAATTTCAAAAGTAGCCTGTCCGGTGGTCTGGTATATATTTTTACCCCTAACAGTGAATATTTCATTATATCAGACAGGTTCTCTTGTCAGTTTGAGGTGTTTAAGGTATTATGACAATTATATTTAACTATTTACGATTGGACAGTTAAGTTTACAATAACCAATCACAACACTTGTACTTTCACTTTACCTAAACTCGGTGCATTGCCTGTTAGTGCTATGTTGTTTATTGTGATGGTTGCAAACAGTAACGTATTCACAAACCTGATCTTTTCACTGTTGAAAACCGGACAGGCAAGTTTGTATCCAGACCTTTAAATTTTTTAAGTTACCAGTCCGGCTGTCTGGCTTGGAATTTTTGGAGTTTTAAACACTGATATAACTCAACAATAAATCTAACATTATAAGCATAATTATGTCCAAACTTTGAAAAATTCAATCGCATATTTCTTTCATTATATATAATGCAATAAAAGCAGTGCAACTGGAATTTGCATTGTGTCAAGATTTGTATCATGACAAGTGTGTCCCAATATATGTCACAACATGCCAAGTGTGTTAATATAAGTGTCGTCTACCGACCAGTGTGTCGAGATATGCATCTAAAATATCACATTGTCCTGTGTCGCTGCTCTCATAAAGAGAAGCGGATACTGTCCTGGTTCCGGAAGCAGCACCTAAAGATGCAGAATCAGGAAGGATTTGAGGAGTACCTGTATTCTGATGTTGGCTGGTGACTCCGTGTTGTCGTTAAGTTTCCTGACACTTGAGTAGTGGTCGCCGTTGTGGTAAGAGATGTGAAGCTGCCTGGCGTTGCTGTGGGCGGATCCAGTGATCTGCAAGACAAACATATATTGTCACTAACTGCCTTCATAGCACCAAATACAGATGCTTATACAGCAACTTCTGAGGACATTTGTAATGGAATGGTAATCGGAACGTTGACTACATCCCTTACCAAGATATGTTAGATCTGCCAGTTCTCATGATTTACCCCCCTTGTAACTAGACTTTTACCCCTGTAGGATCTAACCCAATGCCCAGATAGCATTCAGATATTGGCCCAACGTTGGCATTGGGTTTGCCAACATTGCCAACGTTGGGCCAACGTCCGAATGCTATCTGGGTGGCAGTTAATTTGAATTTGGTAATCCAAATTGACATAGTAATAAGCCCATTGGTTCTGTGTTCAGTTTAAATCTCGATGTAGACTTTATACCAAAAGAAAAGTTTTAATGACAACATCGTACACTGTAGTATAAAACTATTTCTTGAATCTGAATATTTAGGATGTTACCTGGCTTCAAATACTCACCATGAGGTGCTTGGCGTCAAGCTGATGTATCACGATGTTCACTTGATGCAGTCTGGCAAAGGCGACAATTGCATCATTACCAGCATATACACCAAGTTTCTTGAGGTTTTGTACTGAAAAGACATGAGATATAAGGTCAAAGCATGAAACAAATTAATGCTGAATGAATGTGGATAACTGGTTAAAGGGGGGTAACTCTGTCCACTCCAAATCATTTAGAGACACAAAAATGGCAGTGTCAGCCTTTACAAAATGTTACAACTGAAATCAATTGATGAGGTCAATGTAGCATGTAGCTTTGAATCAAGCAACACTAACAGATAACTTGTTTTGATATTTAGATCATCAGTGAGGCTACCCTAAAATCCATATTATCCAGTATATTAATGAGCCAATGAAAGTAAAAAAGTAAACTGTTTGTCAGAATCTGAAAAAGTGTAGCCCTTTGTTGCTTGCACAATTAATGACCTTTTATCCCCATTTCCAGACATAAAAAGGGATCCATACAATGCACATTTAGCATCTAAAATTTGGATGACTGTTAACATCGTCTGACAGCATCAAGATGCGATTTTAACGAGTTAAAGCAATATGTATGCTGCTGACAGACTGAGGATCTTAAACTGATAAATCTGGAAAAGTTTCCAGCCACAATCAGCTGATCCTGACATGTTGAAGGTACACAACTCTGCCCAGCAACTTGTGCTATCAATCATTCAGTCCGACACCAAACTTACTGTGAGTATCAAATGGAATGTCATCCTCCATGAAAGGCTCGAAGTCGTCGCGGTGTTCAGCCATGTAGCGGACGACATCCTGGCGATGACGGAAGTGGTTGCGACAGTGACCTTCTAACTGATCCCCAAGGGCACGAAACAAACAGTTTCTGAAAACAAACATTTAATTTTGAAAAACATGCAGTTTGGTCACAATAAATACAGTTCACACTGGAAGAACGGACATGGATTGATATATTTTCTGTTCTGTACCAGTGTTGCTTAACATCCACCATGTCCAAGTTCAAGGCAAATGCCAGTGTCATATTGCAAGTGCTGTGATACCATGTAACAGTTTAGGATACCAGACCAGACAATATCATGACTGACTGGAGCAGACTATCTATAGAGATCAATAATCAGTCACTAAATATTGATCGGTTTTCAATAAATATTGAAGACGTAACTTTGAGCAAAAATGCCTTAAATATATGAATACATTTCTTATCACTGGTGAGTGGTAACATGTTTCTGCTCGGATTTTAAACAAAACAGTGTCCAGCAAAAATTTAGAAGCAGACCATAACTAAAGTCTTAAATTTGTAAATTGTGTGAGCAAATTAAAACTTATTTTCTGTCACAAAAGTTAATGAACGATATTATTGATAACACAATTTGTATACCGATAATCATTGATAATCTTTCCTATTGATTATATTTCTGATTATCGATAATTTTAGCAAGCCCTGATACTGACTCTAAGCCAGCCATACATTGATTTGTGAACGGAAATGAATTCTGATGCGCTGTTTGGAAGAAATAGAATGTGAAACTATTATTTTACCAAGAGAACTAAGCATTGCATCATTTTAATTGAAGGTTTTGCTCTATAAATAAAAATATGTAAAATCATCACTAGGTGTATGTGGCAGTAGTTTGGTGTATTGCCGAGTACTTTTTGCACATCGAACAATTTGACAGTGGTATGGTTTCGCGCAATCTTGACATTACCATCGTGAAAACACATTACTTGTATATGTACATATCCATTTTCTGTCAACTCAACTTGAGTGGAGGCAATATGACTGTGATGGCTGTTAATACTGTAAACAGAAGTTGTAAATATCAATAGGGAACACATTTCGCCACAATTAATATAAAAGTTATTGAATGACATTTTCAGTAAAATTAACTAGATTACAAACATAAGTCCAGATATGCAAAGAACATGTTTTATTACGAGATGGTGTAACAACAGGATGAACTTGCGAAATTAAATACAGATTTGTTGATACAATATTTCTGAAGACTGATCATGACAAAAGGATGTGTGAACAATATTGAACAAAATTTTTGGATAAAAACTTCTTTTATTTCCAAATGAGGGCGGTGGGGTAGCCTAGTGGTTAAAGCGTTCGCTCGTCACGCCAAAGACCCGGGTTCGATTCCCCACACGGGTACAATGTGTCAAGCCCATTTCTGGTGTNCCCCGCTGTGATATTGCTGGAATATTGCTAAAAAGCGGCATAAAACCATACTCACTCACTCACTCACTATTTCCAAATGAAAGAAGTATGTTATCCATGAAGTTTGTTCAATATTGTATGTCCCAACTTCTCAAATGCCACTCAAAAAAAGATGTGCGAAGGTAGGTGTTTCGACACATGTACCAGACATTCTAATCTTGATACTGATTTTAAGAGTCAAATTAGGTCCTCATCTTATCTACGAGCTCAGCTAATCAACAGTTATTTTGGGTAATTGAACATGACACCCATCAGTACCTTCCCCTCCAACCCTGACCTTGTCAAAACCATTACCTCAACGGAAACTTTCCACAAGATGCTACCCACAATGTAATTGTTATAGTACAGAAATCACACGAGGGCCTCAAGTCGTCATTTACAACTAGTGTAAATATGCCTGTTTTCTGATCAAGCCTACGTCTTTGCAAGGCCACTGGGTCAGCTACTGATGACATTCCCACCAAGATTGGGTTCTGCACTGTCAATATCAAAATATACATCTCATCCTTAGGCATAAAGTCTTCCTCAGAAATCTTTTCAAAAGGTATTTATGTATTTTTCCCCACCCAAACCCTACCACGTGTAAGGGAACTAGGTCATATACACATCTTTGAGCAAAGCATTATGGGTTCTATTGAAACAAATTCCAAAATAAAACACAAAGGCTTAAAAGGGTTGCTGGTTGGTTTGTTGTTTAACGCGGCACTCAGCAATATTCCAACTATATGGTGGTGGTCTGTAAATAAACGGAGTAAACATGTGTTGAGCCCATGCCTGAATGACGTATGGACTGTGTTGTATCATGGTAATTCCCTTGTGCGAAAGCAGCTTTATATCGGGTGTAATGTTTTGTTTGTTTGTTGGTTGTTGAGGCACGATGACACGTGTCAACAAAGTCAGCGAGCTTGACCACCCGATCCTGTTAGTCACCTTTTCGACAAGCATGAGTTGCTGAAGACCAATTCTAACCTGGATCTTCATGGGAAGCGTAGTGTTTAAGCATTTGCCCACCACACTGAAGACCCAGGTTTAATTCCCCACATGGGTACAACGAGTGAAACACATTTCTTCTCCTTCACATTGATATTGCTAAGGGACCGTTCATAATTTATGGCTGGGGGGTTGATGATGATTTTAAGGAGGGGTCACCCATTTTGTACTGGGGATGTAGGGGGGTTCAGCAATTTTGTAATTGAAAATATTAAAAGAATATGCTTAACAATAATGGGAAGGGGGAGGGGGTCATTGATTTTGTACATGATCTGCAAGGTGGGGTCAGTTACTTTGTACATAAATTTTAGTGGGGATCATTTACATTGTACATGCTTCTGCATGAAAATCATCATCACCCTTGCCATAAATCATGAACGGTCCCTAAAAGCAACGTAAAGCCTTACTCACAAAGACATACTCAAAGTAAACATAAATTAAAACTTAAATTGCAATGTAAAAGTGTGTTGAACTAACATTTTGTCCCAGAAATATAGTCATGATATATATAAATTTGTACTGGATATGTATAACATAAAATTAAATCAGAATGGAACCCAGAACATTATGCCTCAGTGCCCAAAATCGGCAATCTGGACCAAGTAATTCTAGACTTGAGTAGGATTCGCCAAAGTGGGTTGTCTGTTGGACAACTAAAACATTTGTTATACATCAAATTGGATGATCACATTTCATATTTACCAATTCAAAACCCCTTTAAACTTGCGAAAAAATTGGATCAAATTTAATTAAAGTTTGCCACCCTGAACAACATGGCCAGTGTTACTTCAACTGTCTTCATCCATGCAAAACCAAAAGAAATCTAATTCTATCTTTTATGAGCTCTTGGCATACATATATATAGTTATTTATGAAGCAAATCTCCACACATCTCTCTTATGGTGTTGCTGTTAGCTCTTCAACCACTGAACTGGGCTCTACCAGATTATCAAAAGGATATGAATTATGTATTTGCATATGTACATTACTGATTTCATGACCTCGATATCATCATGACAACGCTCACTAATGTTCAATGAACATTTCGGCTGTTGAGGAATTTGGCGCCAAAGAAATGTACACTTCATAATATTAATATAATAACAATGAGTGAAAAGATTCAGAGACCATGTCTGTGAATACATGCCGCATGTGGTATGTGAGACGACAAAGATTACAACACTGCCTTTCAAAACTACACTGAAGTATTCAGAATCCTGTTCGTTTCTTGTACAACCTGGTTTACAAACACTTCTGAACATTTCTGAATTAAGTCCGAATCTATGACCAGAAATCTAAACTCAGATATTGGTGCTGGCAGTCTGATAGAATGTTGGCAGGGTTATATATACATGTCATATACAGAGTTGGCATGACGCCAGGTGTCAGTTCAGCCTTGACCTTATTAAAGGTCACTTTCACAACATGCTGACAGTATAAGTAGCTGTTAATTACAACTGTTTGTTACATTTGTGACAAGTTATTAAGACTCTCTATGTAAGGCTACAATGTAACTAATAATTATATATTTATATCATTTTTACATTATTTCTTGTTTCATAGAATAGTTACCTGCAGCCATTTTCTGAACATTTTCCAAAATCAAAATACTCAACATGCACAAATTTTTAAACAATCACAAAAAATGAAATACTTATCTTGATTATTATGAAGGATAGGTATTTTAACAATTCTGCCCAATCAAACATTATCTATAATTAGAAATTATACATCTTTGGTATGAAAGTCTCCATACATACTAATGAACTGGTACTCAGTGATAATAAGCCATTGTTCGGTTGCTAAGATTACATAAGTAAACAAACTCCCAATGCATAATGAATACATACTAATCTGCCGATATATATACAGAAACAAAACACTTCTGTCCTATAATGTTCAAATGTATACTTTTTCGAAATATAAATTTTCACCTTTTATAATTCCTATTATATGATGTTCAACTTTACACCTTTACATGTTGATGGTGAAGATATTACCTTTATGAAGTTTAGTTCTATAAAGGCTGACTTACAAAATTTAGCCAACATCTTAAATTAGTTGGCAGTAAAGTAATTGCAATTAGTGCTATTATTTAGTTAAAGCATGAGCTAAAAAACACCTGACTTCCACTTCCTAATTTCCATGGTCTGAGCTCAACCGTATCAAAATGACAAAGCCGTGAATATTAAATCCCTCAGTCGTCAGTCCTCCAAAATGTAGGCCTATTCTCTGTCAACCAGAACAACATTTACAGACGACGACACGTCTCACAGCTTCGCAACTGTGTTATTTGACAAATGTGGACTAAACAAAGATGTCTTCAATGATCTGTTGAATCAGTGGATGGCAAAGTGGTCACTAATTCTGTCACCTTTCCCTAAACATACGCTCAAAGGTTAACATTATGTTATTTTAACAACTTGAACCCTCACTTGTTACCAGAGGCTGGGGTTTAGCAATCTTGTATATCTCGAAAATTCTGAACTTAAAAGTTCAGCTCTGCGACTGTCCAAATTACATTTCAGACTGTGAGAAACATGCTATCTTGGGGCATTGTTGAGTAAAAGGAAATACGACTTTTTCTTTCATTTTGTGCTTTTGGATTTTACAGAAATAAACTGAAATTTGAAGCAGAAATGTAAAATTATTCTCTGCCGAAAGTGCAGGATTGCCCAGATTGATTGATATCAGACTTACAATGATAAATCTTTCTTTGTGAAGATGTACATTCATTCTGGCTTTTATATGTTTGAGTAAAGACAATACTTCAGTCTACATCAGTGCGTGTAATAGATGAGTATGAAAGCAGTTTATGCCGGTAGGGTAGGGTAGGGTGGGGGTAGGTGAGGGTGAGGTGAGAGTGAGGGTAGGGTAGGGTAGGGTAGGGTAGGGTAGGGTTCGCTTCGCAGGGTGGTAGGGTAGGGTGAGGGTTAGGGTAGGGAGGGTGAGGGTGAGGGTGAGGGTGAGGGTAGGTGAGGGTAAGGGTAGATGAGAGTGAGGGGGGTGAGGGTGAGGGTGAGGGTGAGGGGTAGTAGTTGTACATGAGTGACGAGTGAATGTTGTTTTTTCATCCGGCTGCACCCAAAGAGAGACTTTACATTTGAAGAACTTAATGATTCATACATCCATACATTGTGAGTCTGTGTGAATTGGACAAGTTCTCAGCCATTGAGAGCAATTCTCTGACCACTGAGGTTTCCGTACGATCTCTGAAGAGGGTTTGAATGAAATATTTCTCTAAATATCACTGAATGAATTTGCATTTTTTTTGTCCATTTCCTCTACCTCTTCAAATAAGACATCTGCTATTCTGTGAACATTCCTCGTTGGGCTATACACTTCAGTTCCAGGATCATAAACGCCAAGCTCTTTCTGACATTATGCTCGTCTCTGTCATGGCAGTCATAATGGGGACGCTCCTTCACATAAACATCCATTGTGACACTGTATGTATCTCAGTTGCTAATGGCGCACAAGGGTTTGTCAGTGTTTGCATTCCTATTGATATTGTCGACAATTATATAGGCCATCCATATTTTTTTACATGTATTTCTCATCTTAAAGAAAACCCATGAATCCGTTGGTATATGACCAGATGATCGCCACATGAATATGTGCAAACACCTNGTTGCGGGTACAGCAACGTGCAGTGAACTTGGACAAAGTACTGTGACTATGTGTCCCAGTCCACCCAGCTGTGAATGGGTACCTTGTAAGGATGGGAAAGCCACATTAACTCAGTGCGCCTAGAGGCAGCAAGAGTTGAATGCACCCCCAGGGAGTTGACTGACTGACTGAGTTTAGTTTTACGGCGATTTTAGCAATATTCCAGGGAAAAACAAATCGCATGTGAGCAGCCTGGAACTCTTGCTATATAAATAGATTATAATAATAATAATAATCTCCACAGGCCGGTGAAAAAAAGTGATTTTCACTGATCCTGTTATGTGTCTAAGACTAAAGCTATAAAATAATCAAATCTAGATCACTTGGTAATTCATAGCGTTTAATTTTTTATATATAAATATATCCATATTTTTTAAGTGTTTTTCATCACCTGTTGAAACTCAAGCAGCGTGAGTGAGTGAGTGAGAGTATAGTTTTATGCCGCTTTTAGCAATGTTACAGTGGGGACACCAAAAATGGGCATCACACGGTGTACCCATGTGAGGAATCAAACCCGGGTCTTCGGCGTGATGAGCGAACGCTTTAACCACTAGACTACCCCACCGCCCCTCAGGCAGCTAGAGAGTCAGCGGTTGAAAAAAAAAAGAAGAAAAGAATTGAAGAGATTTTCATTAATTGCGTTATTTGTGTAAACCTATGAAAACTTGAATCAAGAATACCTGGCTATTTGTAGTCTCTAAATAAATTTATGTAAATGTATGACGAAAGATCAGTCGCCTTTCCACAATTCATGAAAATAAGAATGAGAAAACGTCCAATTTCCCGTGAGAAATAAAACCTTGGTTTCAGAATTACACTTCAACAAGCTTAGCTACTCGACCTCCCTTAAAACAATGAGAAGAAGATATGACAAAGATGTTTTGTTTCTGAGTGACTGAGTTATATTCACTACTTTCACATATAACTCTTTGCTTTACATATAAGTAGGCTGTTTGTAATTGTCTTGGTAGACTAATCTATCAAATATTAATAGACACAATCATCTTTGTCACAGCAAAATGAATACAACATTATGACTCGCATTGTTCAAGAACTTAGAAATCAGTAACTGGCTCATCGAACTACATGTAGATATACCACTATAGCTACTTGGGACAGACGATGAGAGAGTGTTTTGGAAACACAACAAAACTTATGCTATAATGTTTTGTTACCCTTTTGATTCAAGATTCAAGAAGTTTTAGCATGTTGACTTTACGTTTAAAATAGATTCTGTTCATGCGGTCGAACTGGATATTTTGCATCCAGAGACTTGTTTGTGTGTGAAGTGAAACTGAAAAGTTATCCTTGCTCCAAGGCGGTACTGAATCGCAAAGGCCATGAGTGTATACTAATTCTGTCCTTTAAAGGTCACATGCAACCAAAAAATCAAACATAATTAAAACACAATTAT
>VKKT01002661.1:18220-31683 GCA_008038995.1 Haliotis laevigata | reverse complement strand
TTGAAATTTTTGTAATCTGTTATCTCAGACTTGTTTTTTGTCTGTTACTGCAGTGCTCATGAAACTAAGATCTCTATAGCAGCTCAAGGTGGATGAAATATGCTCATGGAAATGAATAAGGGAACACATGAAAGTACAAGTGTTCCTTTATTCTTTTTCCAGGTTTCTTCACAAGGTATGTATCGCCGGTACACAGTGGGTGAAATTCTGGAAATAAATAAAGGAACATGGGTACTTTYATGTGTTCCCTTATTTGTTTCCATGGGTATATGTTTGTTTGTTGTTGAATGCCACGACCAGCATTATTCCATCTGTGTCAGTGACGTGAGTTTTATCAAGTCTGGACCAAACCGTTTCAACAAAATAACGTCACTACCAACTGCAGTTTGTTTTGTGAATTATGTATACTCATCTCAAGATGTATGTTAAGTGCGCCTTGTTTTGAATACAGCGTGTTTCATGAATGTTTGTCAGTCTGTGGATTGTACAGACTCTCGTCAATTCCCATGATAACTGTAGGAAACTATTTTCATATTAAACATGGTAAATAATTGTAAAACAATTTGACTGTGAGGATTTTATTTCCTGAATTACATGAATGTTTTTATCACTGATGCAGTTGTATCAAAGCTGTTCAACTCAGGTCTGGCACAGCACAATGAGTAGGATAGTGTAAGATTTGTTGTTTAGAGTGTTGTTATTTTTGTATTGCTGTTGATATAATCCCACCTGATTAGATATTGTTGGTAATAATGATTTAGTGTCAGTTGAAAGAGCAGTAATTAGTGTTTGCAACTTCTTGTGACTAGTCATTTGTAATGCTTTGAATTGGTTGATGATGATGCTTTTACGTGCGCTTTATGACATTATGCATATTTTTCGCACACTGAAATTGTGTTGCCCCTTATATTGTCATCCTTATGAGGAAGTTCATCCTCGATAATATCCAGGGTATACGTTCCAATGAATCTCCACTAGTACCCTGAATGCATCTACGTCTCGGCCCGATAATTTAATTACCTCCCTTTGCTGGCTCTGCATTCTCTCAGTAACCAGTCAAATAAGCCGTTACAACTGAACTTGCCAGTGTCAACAAAGATAGCGGCCGCAGCCGCGAAGGCATGTTTGCTGTGCGATTCATGTGTAGGGGGAAAATCATACAGACAGATTGACAAGTCTGAAACCTTAAAACATATATGCAAGAACTCCTTCTACCTCTTTCAGAGTACCTCTGCAACAATTGTGTTGCCAAGTTTAATCGGTTAGATAGAAGAAGTGGAAGTGAGTTATGATAGAAGCCTTGTGATTGGTACACTCAACTTCCCAGCGTAGACACCACATTGGATAAAAAGCCAGTCAAGGGAGGTAATAAAACTATCGGGCAGAGCCGTAGATGTCTCCAGGGTGTAGTGGAGGTTTATCGGACATATTTTGTCATGTGGACATGGTATCTTACATTTAGTCAGTTGGAATCTAAAAAAAATAAAAATTTGTAAACTGGAATATAAGGATAGAGAACCCAAATTCAAGAAAATACTGGACAATATGTTTTTGCCGCCAATGTTGCACGTAACAAACACTGTTAAAAAAGATAGCCTATTTATCAGTTTTCATTTTGTTTCTTGACCAAAACTATTCTTTTCCTTAAAAGATTCCAGACCCTGAAATAGTAAATAATCACCACATATTAGTTTATTAGTGTGTATTGTCATTTCCCGAATGTTTATCACATTTTGACTTTTAAATACACCTTGTTCCACATAATACCATCTCAGTCTGAGGCAGGTGTCTGCAGAACTCACAGTTTATTTATGCATGTAACAAATGTATATATTGATTTTTGCTCAATTTATGTATATGCATATAGGTGGATCTGGGGGTTGGGGTTGGGTGGGTTGTTGGTGGGGGTTTTGCAGGGGTGCACCAGTGTAGGAAAGATAGCCTACAACGTCCCAACGTCCGAGACGGGTGAATTTTGTGGAGGACGGGTTAAAAAAAAATCTGGTCCGTCCTCATGTCGGGTAAGTTTTAGCAAACGAATGACATAATCATTATTATATTATAACCTTTTTGAATATTTACTGCGAAAGGATACTAGAATAATCAGATGATTCCACTAGGAGAGAGCTGTGTGTGTGCATATTAAATTATAGCTTAAAATAAAACAAACCAGTTTTAAGTCTTGAAATGGCGTTTTATTTATATTTGAAGGAGGACAGGCTAGATTTTGGCAGGACTGGTAAAACATTTGACCAGCCAGTCCTGTGGACAGGCTAGATTTTCTACATCTTTCATACACTGGGTGCACACACACTCTATTGTCATGAAACTTGCTAAATGACCATTGACACAGTGTATGAAATAAGCCAAAAACCCAAGTAGACATCAGGGCTGGACTTTCAAAATGTTACCAGCCTTAACTGAATTTAACCAGACCAGACAATCCAAAGAAAATAACTGAAGTTTTAGTTAAAATGGATAATTTAATGAACCTGAATCATGTACTTACTGCAGAACTCTGCGCATCGATAGGTGTAGCTGTTTTAGTGATAATATATGTCAACGCTTATTTTGGAAAATTGATTTTACGATATGGTGAATTTACTCAGATGTATGGAACATATTATCTAAAATGTGTGCTAGACATCAGGCTGGCTAGCTGTAAATTTAGACTGCCTGTGAGAAATCTAGCCCATCTCGGATGGTCGGACGGGCCTTATTTCATACACTGATTGACACCTGCATGAAAACAGGTGACAATGACCTGTGCTCACCCCCTCCACCCCCCACCCCACCACCCTTTTTCAAGAATTTATATCCACCCCTGATGTACAATTTCTTGTACAGCAATGTAAACAGAGCATGGCTTGTGCTTTCATCATTTATGTACCGTACATGGAATTTTTATGTCAGTAATGGCAGCATGCATAATAGTGCTTGAGTCAAGGCTGGCACATGGCAGTGAATGGAGTTTGATGTGTTCAGTGTTGAAATGAACATCACAGAGGTAAATAGGCCAACCTGGCATAAAAGTGAACAAGAAACTTTATTTTAATATATACAGTAAACGATGTTTGTAATGGACACTGGTCCCGGACACTTGCTATATATTTTAGTTGAAGTGTGTACCACCAACTATTGTGTTCCCTTTGAGTTCGTATTTACCGTCGTTTGATGTATTATTTTTCTACTGACGTCTTATCTGAATTAATGTTCTTTGCAAGGCCTTGCGATTTTGTATGTTACGCAATGTTTCAGTTTTGTCACTGTGGTCTAAGTACATTGAGGAAAGTCTACAAATGCGATACCTCATACTTTGTCATATGAAACCCACAAGAAGCTATGGATCTTTGTCAGGTTGAATTAAGGATTCAAACACACACCCCACCGATCCTGTCTACTGGACACAAACATGATATGTATCCCTTCAAGAGCATATGAAGGATTATGTCCCTTACACATGACAGGATCAGATAATACTATCTTTGCCCCAAACTATGATCCTTGGTTTGTCCTGTGTTACATGGATTTCACCAAAGTCGTAAACATCAAATGCCAGCTTCATTTTGAGGTATCTTCCTACGTATGTCCAAGTTGCTGTAACATAACCCAAATACTTGTGAACCGTTAAATTAAAGTCTCTTTTTCATTGGTCCACATATTCCACATAAATGTTATCCTCTTGTATGTAAATCCCTAACACTGCAAGGAGCTCCATGAAGTGCCAGTTATGTATGGTATTGTGTATAGTATACCATGAATGTTTTTTGTCTCAATCATAGAAATGTGATATTACATTCTTAATAGTTTTGTAATCAGATTGTAGTTGTCATGAAAAATTCCAATCATGTTCCAAACATTTTACCATTTTGTGTGTAATGAATTTTGTATTACGAAATTTTGTTTCATTTATTGGAGGCTGCGATGGCTCTGAGGGATGTGAGGGAGGGTCACCCAAAGATGTAACAGTCTCTATAGGGAGGTCATAAGAGATTGTACACCTATTTGGCCAAGAAAAAAATTATATGGTAAAATATAAAGTGTTTTAGCCTATTTTTCTTTTTCAGGGATGTTATGAAAACATGTACAGGGACACAGGGCAGGCCATCTACAAATGTAATGAGCAGTTGGGGAGAGTAATCATTTAAGTACATAAATTTGATCAAATGAAATGAAATCGAGGAAGATCATTTTGTTATGTGTTTTCTGACATTATACATTTTCAGATGGCGGTGTTTACCTGTGCAGTAACGCGAGGTGTTGCATCACTACAAACATCATAAGTACTTATCTGATGGCATGTCTTTATTTTAAAGTTACCTTTTATGAGTTATTGCGATGTTCCGCTGTTCGTGTGACTATTCAAGAAAATCCTGAATGTTTTTAAGCATCTGAAAACCAAAAATACATGGATACGTACATTGAACACTGTTTATTGTAATCCGCACTGAATTTCACTATGAACACGAGTAACCTGAGTGCAACAGCAGATTTGTTGATCTGCTATTTCCAATGACGTGAAGATGTTTGATCACTGTCCAACATTTTTTTATGGGAGCCACAGATTATGGTATCGTGAAGAGCGTTATTGCGAGGGATGACTGTACATTAGTTCATCAAAATACCCTGACCCACAGTCCCTTTAATAAATAACTGATCCCTAATATTTTTGTAAAAATATGTACTGTTATCATGCAAAATGATGTCTCATGGTTTTTTTTCACATGATTTATTTTTTCACCACATATTGTTGAACATGTTGAAAATTGACGTGAGTAGCTATTTCATCAATCTCGAATGTTTTTCGAATGTGCCGGGAATCTTGAAGCTTAACATCACCATATGGATGTCCTATTTTTGCTGTATTTAATGTCCTGCTACATAAGTTCCCACTGAAAAACTTCTAGATCCATCTGCAAGTTAACTTTACAAAAACACTCCCTACTAATTTACTGCAGAGATGCCAACCCATTCGATCTTATATGTTACTAAAAACAACACAAAATACAGGACTATAATAGCAGTGAAAATATACAAATTTTAAAAAATATGGTAAATTAAATTAAATTATTAAATAGCATATGTACCATACACAATAAATTTCAACCACATCTTATTCAGTATTAAGCTATATGTGGATACTTAATACTGATTTAGGTGAGTACAATGTTAATGACAAGTTCTTAGAATATCTATATATATATTATTAAATATGAAAAATCTTTAGAAAAAATACTAATTCTGGCCCCAAAATACTAATTTTTGTATCAGTTTCTGGCCAAAATACTAATTGGGCAAATTGGCATCTCTGTTACTGGATAGTCTGTCCTATATTGTGTTCATTAGAGATTTTTCAGAAAACAGCAGGGCAGGTTGCATACATGATTGCCAAGTAACTATTATGAAATATATCTTACTTGTGATGTTTCGACTTAGTTTTTCTGTCTATCTCAAATGATGTAATTTGTGGTTGAAATAAGCATCTCCCCTTTGTCATTTTTTAAGCACTTGGCAGCTTATTATGGCAAGTAGGACAAATGTACTTATTTGGCTTAATGGTTTTGAACAACTTAATATGGATATGAAACTACAAGGGTGTAATGTATTGTTTTGTGTCATTCAGTTAATGAACATACTTTTAATACATTAAATCATTTTGTAAATGAGGTTCTTCCCAAATAAATTTTCAATTGTTCCTATTTTTGTACAGTGTGCCTTACAAATTGAAAGCATTTGCAAATTGTTTGATAGAAGAGTATTTTCAAATATCTTTAAATATTTATTAATGTTTGGGTTAATATATTTTGCCTGACGTTTGCCAATCATGATATTTCATTTAGATATGCATTTAAAAAATATTGCTACTCTTAAATATGATGTGTTTTTAGAAAGCTTCCAGTTCACTTAATTCTAAACGTTTTGATGTTGAAGTGGTGATTGGTAAATTTGAAGTCCTATCATCTTTGTTGATGTTATTCATTACGCTGAGTTGTGTTATTTTATTGTACCCTTGACACATGTATTGGGGTCAAATTCCACATTGGCGCTGAAATACTTTTCAAAGTGGCATAAAACTGAACTCTTTCTCAGTCTGAAATGGTTTCATTGATATCAGGATACTGGAAAGGATGCAGTGAGTGAATGATTTGGGTGTAATGCCGCTGTGAATAGTATTCTAGTTACATGACATTGATGTTTGAGCAGAGACCATATCATCTATTATATGGTCTCTGGTTTGAGTAATACATGAAATGATGCATGTCCCCGCTGAATGCTGACCACTTTACTGGAAGCCAAACGCACAGATGTCGTACTGACAAACCTAATAAAATAACCAATGTGAACTGAGATCCAAGCCCATGATCATTGTTTCTGCCACAGCAACTTTGATGACAAGTCTACCTGTGCCATCAGGGAGAAAGGAATTCTAGTCTTTTGTAGATGTGTTTTCTCTTGTGTCCAGCAACTTTAAGGTTTCTGTTCTGTTACTGATTGTAGAAAAATAAACATACTCTGATGCACAATGCTATCAAACTTACTATACAAGACCTTTCATTCCACTGTCAACACATCACGACTCTGCATACGTTACTTACATTCATATATCAATATATTAGGCAGTTTTCCAGTGGAGAATATTTCTCACCAGTGCATCCAGCAGTATCTCAAATAATGGGGCCACCTTATTTTGCCTCCAACTATTGGTTATTGACTGCCCTAACTGATGACTATGACTACACTGGTTAAATACATTGTGATCCCTATGTTTAACAGCAGGAAACTTTCTTAAATTCAACCCTCCAAATAGATTGAGTGTGTGACTACCATTTAGAAGCTGTTTGTGCAGAAGGACATAACAATTTTTTATTGGAAACACATTTTTATTTTTTGTCATGACAATCCAGCACTACATCTTATGACGATCATTATGTACTACTGAAAGAAAGAATTCCATCAAAAGGTTCTCATCCTCAAAATGATAATGGCTTTTAAAAATCACTTTAATTAATTACATTAAATTACTGAAGTTATTGAATCACTAAATCATTTGATTTCAGGGAATGTTTTTTTTCCTGAAGCGTTCATGCATGGAGAAGGAATGCTTCAGCATCAATAGGTCGACACAGACCCATTTCAATTGTTGCGAAAGAACACCTCCACACCCCATTTGAATCAGACGTGTCTACAGGTGAAGAATATAATGTGTACAAGCCCATGGAGTATTGATGGTTAATTTCCTTCTATGGCAGTATTTGTAATGTCACAGATAGTCTTGATGTACTTGACAATCAATGATTCAAAAACTGTTTCCATCTTTTATTATTAAGAGGTCTACTCTTGAATTTCTGTTGACTCATTAACCAGGACACTCGATATTAAAATGTAATGATTGAAAAACCCTGTTTTGTTTTCTGTAAATATAGGAATACAATCCAGCATTTTCTCCCTTGATGACATTGTAACTTGAGAGCATTGCGGGGGCGGTGGGGTAGCCTAATGTTTAAAGCGTTTGCTCGTCACTCGGAAGACCCGGGTTCGAATCCCCACATGGGCACAATGTGTGAAGCCTATTCTGGTGTCCCCCGCCGTGATGTTGCTGGAATATTGCTAAAAGCGGCGTAAAACCAAACTCAGTCAGTCAGTGAGAGCATTGCGCAGCCTCAGACGATTCTTTCTATGGTATGTCTCATCATAAGTCTTTTTTCAAATTGTTCAATAAATAGCCTAGTAGTTAAAGCTTCACTCATCACGCTGAAGGCCCTGGTTCAATTCCCCACATTTGTACAATGTGTGAAGCCCATTTTTGGTGGGGTCTTCCCTGGTCCAGACTTGATTATTTGCAGACCTCAGGCTATCTGGCCTAGCTGGAATATTGCTGGAGCGCGGCATAAAACTAAACTCACTCAACCACTAATGTAATTCTGAGAAAATAAACTTTGATCGTGTTGATATGAATAATCACGATCACTGACGAAGGGGTCTTGCATCCACCGATTAGGTTTTTGTCGTGCTTGTTGAACACGAACAACACAGTTAGGACGCCCCAATTTCACAATAACCAACTGATCTCTTTTATACTCCATTTCGTGGAGCAGTCCTTGTCAAGATATTGTCTCATGTAATTTAATTCAGGTCACCTGGGTCCCGACCCACAAAGCCTTAGCGCTAGGACATTCGTAAGCCTAATGATAAACTATAGAGTTACGACAGGTTACGTTACGAACGCTTTGTGGATCGGGACCCTGATAACCAGGATCTTTTTCACCACATAACATCCTTAAATGCATGTTTGTCTTTAGGCTCACAATGAGGTTATGGCTGTCTTTCAACTAATACTTGACAATGTGTCCTGAATACAAATCCAGCTGAAACGGATTTAGTATTGTCGGAATTGCAATTCAGAACTCAGGAGGAAACTCTTCTATGTTTTCTCTATGACATGCCGACATATAACTCACAATACAGTGAAAAGGGACTTCGGGGAAATGTTTGGTTATTTGCTAAACCTTTCTTTTTTTGTTATTGCAAGTTGTTTTAGTATGCAAATACAGTTAAGGTATGTGGGCCTAACGTCTTGCTAAATATATCTGGTTAATGGTTAATTTTTGAAGTTGATATGTGTTCGTGCATTATGTTTTTCTCCTTTGACATCGTACCTACTAATACCCGTGAAGGTCCGGGTTAGAATATTGATCTTCAGTAACGCATGCTTGTCGTCAGAGGCGACTAACGTGATGGGGTGGTCAGGCTCGCTGACTTTGTTGACGCATGTCATCGGTTCCCATTTGCGCAGATAGATGCTCATGCTGTTGATCACTGGATTGTCTGGTCCGGACTCGATTATTTACAGACCGCCGCCATGTAGCTGGGATAGTGCTGAGTGCGGCGTAAAACTAAACTCACTCACTCGTGAGTGGAATTCACAATACAGAGATGAAATGTTTTGTAGTTCGCCAAACGTTAATTTTTTGGTTTTTTTAGTACGCTAACGTCTTGTTTTTTATTTAAGAAGATGCCATATTGAACGTGCATGTTGACATGGTCACAATGGAATAGTATATAAATATGCTAATGTGACGTAAACCCACTCAAAGTCCAAACAATACTTCTCAATTAATCACAAATGTCAATGGCAGATAATCATCTGCAGTTCCTTTCAACAGATTATCTCATGAGAGTTCTTTTCACAGAAAGAGCAGTGACAAGGGATATCGCGGCAACACCCAATACCACCCATAGTGGAGTCAGCCACCTTGTCTGCTCATGTCCCTCTTTGCTGCCCTCTGCCCATTGAGGCCTCCATGACGGTCCCTTCTTTGGGCCTGGATAGGACAGAACCCCTGCCAAACGTTTAGCATCGTCTGTGCAGGCTAGGATTGGTAACTTGTCTATTGCCATGGTCCCACCTACTTCCATATCCGAGAACATTGCCAGCCCATTACAGGGCCAATGGGATGTCATCCTCATTCCTTGGTATGCCTGCTTCTTCTGTCTGAGATATTGCTTACCAGCCCAAACGGCCGGGCCCATGGAAACAAACACAACGTATCTCCATCTTCCAGGATGGCGTCTGTTTTCCTTTGGTCGAACATTTGCATGGATGAGTCTTGAATCCCATATGATCATCCCTCCTTTAGGTGCTGGCACCCTTCGGCGTGTAACTCCATTGTGCGCAGTGTACCACCCCACGTCTGCATCTGTAAGCCCATAGAACTTGTTGGTGATGCTTCTCATCTTCGCTCTTGGAGAAGCTTCAAAGAAATCACTGTGCAACACATGCGATCCTTCCAGAACCTCGAACGTCCAGTCATCCTCAGCAGCAGCCTCTAAATACACGGCTCCTTGGTAAGCGTGGAGCCCAACTCGCTCTACTCCCTGATCACAATGGAGCCAATGCTTTCCAGGGACGGCAAACGTCTCCTCGCCATCTTCAGGTGGCCGCCCAATTGCAACTGCATCAAAGCTTGTCAGAAGTTGGTCAGTGCCCCATATCTGCTCGAAGACCTTCTTGGCCTTGAGGCGGCTTCCCCAGGAAGGCTCCATGTGACCGATTTGGTATCGTTGGATCAGAGAGTTGCTTGATATTGGCCACGAATCATTGAACTGTGCAAGCCACTGTCTGTAGATGTTGATGTACCTATCACTGTCGTCTGGGGACATCACGTCTTTCACAACAGTGTAACCTTTACTCTCCAGCTCGGATATGTCTACCATGGGCGGCATTTTTCAGTCTCAGCGGATACCTGGAAGAGAATGAAGAACGCACCGTCATATTACTACCACCATATTATGTTCAGAAGCAGTCGTTATACTTTTTGGCAACATAATAGGCCCTCATTACTCATGGTTGTTACAGTCATAAGAGCCCCGGTGTGGTAGCCTAGTGGTTGAAGCGTCCACTCATCACGTCGAAGACCCGGGTTTGATTACCCACTAGGTAGACTAACTGCTAGTCTCTGAAATGAACATATTTTACGAAAAAAAAACAGTTCATAATTCTTCATTTTCAGATTTGCGACATAATCTAGACTTGCATGACTTTCTTGGATATGTTTGTTTCAGGGTCTGTATGACCTCTGGCGTCCCCCAACAATCAGGTTCGATTCTCCAGATAGGAACAATATGTGAAGCCCATGTTTGCTGTTTCCAGTCGTGATATTGCTTGGATATTTCTAAAAGCTACATAAAACCTTTTTCACCTACTCTCAAGAGTAAATAAACATGGCCATCCGGTAGTCATCATATTCCATTTGCGGTCATTTTCGTTCTTTATCAATCCTGGTTTGTCTGTCCAAGGCTCAGCTATTTACAACCGGTCGTAAACATTCCTTCAATATGAGGGGGCGGAGGGGTAGCCTTGTGGTTAAAGCGTTTGCTCATCCCGCCAAAGACCTGGGTTCGATTCCCCACATCGGTGCAATGTTTGAAGCCCATTTCTGGTATCCCCCGACGTGATATTGCTGGGATATTGGTGAATGCGGCGTAACACCTTACACATTCACTCCTTGAATATTAGTCTCCTGGGTGCAACAAACATTCAAAGGAACCAAACGTTTGAACACTACACCAAACATGATGAATCTACGTCATCATTGGGGGCGGTGGGTTAGCCTAGTGGTTAAGGCATTCGCTCACCACGCTGAAGGCCCGGGTTCGATCTCCCACATGGGTACTATGTGTGAAGCAGATTTCTGGTGTCCGCCGTGATATTGCAGGAATATACAAATATAGTTAAAAGCGATATGCTGTTCAAAGCGGCTGTAAGACAAACAAACTCCATTCTTTCTAAACTCTGTCTCCAAATTGTATGAATTATATATATTCTCAGATCCAGAAGGGCTCAAATTTCAAGTTCCTCCCAGGCTGAAAATATGCCGTTTATTATGGTACCACTTAAACCTAAATTTGGCCTGAAAGTTAACACCAGTCCACCCATGAGCAGCAACATTCGTCTTGATATCTATTTAAACACTTATTGATCCCTACCCGTGTTCTTCAGTACCCGTGAATATGCCGATATCGATGCTCATGCTGTTGATCACTGGTCCACTGGTCCAGACTTGATCATTTGCAAACCGCCGCCATTTAGCTGGAATATTGCTGAGTGTGGCTTTAAACAATAAGCAAGCAAAACAAACAAGTTCCATAAGCAGATCTCACATAATAAATAGACTCAACGAACACATAGCCTAATGGCATGGCACCAGCATATCTAAGTGAACTGCTAAGCCCCTACAAACCACCAAGACAACTGCGATCTGAAAGCAAATTCTCATCGAAAACTCCCTTTTTATATAGACTAGCCTCTTATGGAAAGCGTTCTTTCAGTGTTTGTGCTCCATTGCTGTGGAACGAACTGCCTGGACACGAATTATAGCCACCTGATCTCCAGGGGCTGGGGTATTTGTGTGTACTTTTTACGTTTACTTGTATATTATAAATAATATATCTGATATAGAGACAGGCACTGTTTGTTTACCCACAACGAAGATTTTCAGAACATTTAGCATTCCAAGTGAACGATTATTTAAGTTATAAATAACGAAGACAGTTTTTCAGCATTTTCTTTCACAGATATCCAGTCGGACCGAAAGGTTTGATGTCAATCAGGTTGTCGACCCCCTGTACAAATTGCACATTCTTATGCATCTCGCATAGGTACCTCTCAGTATTTAAGGTGGACACATATAAGAGTTTATTACCAATGTTGTGAAACATAACCAGTGTCATATATACATCATATGTGCACATGTGCACGTATCCCTTTTGCCAAGCAGCCATCTGTATTTCGTCGTCTGTGACGTCATTAAACAAATGATCAACGTTTGGTCACTTAAACGTCAGTGAAGAGGGCCGTCACATGCTTACCGTGTTTTACTGCACAAGTGTACATGAATAAAATTGATAATAAAGAAATTATTACACACGCATGTGTGTCATACGACTTATACGAAGCTTGTGCAAAATTATGTATTGTCCTCTCTCTCTCTCTCTGGCAATAAAACATTTCACACTCGTTTCGTAGTTATAAGTCGTATGGCACACTTGCTTGTTTAATAATTTCTATGTATTTTTTGGCCCCTTGAAGATATATTTCTGTATAACCATATCCACACTCCACGGATCCTTTCTCACAGTGAGGCGGAATATTGATTTATGAAAAACCTGACAACTTTCAGTGACATAATTAACATTTAACTAGTACAACGCTGTTAATTATATACATCACAACTTACCTTGTAGTAGAAACTTATATCACAACACTGTCAAACCACCGACCTAACGAATGTTTATCGATAACGTAGTGTCCCCAGATAAGTACTGTGGAGTTATATATAGTTTACACTCATGTGATAGTCACGTGACTTCCACATAGCTTCATACAACCTGTCAATAATGACGATTGACCTAGCTCCGCACAGCGTCGAATATCGATGGCGGTCAACAAGACTTTGCTGAGAGTATTACAACAAGAGTTCCTACGTATGAATCATTATCGTTTTTTAATATACTCTGACAAGGGGAAATATTTGTGAGAAATACGCTGGACTCTATATGAAAAACTAAAACTGAACACACGTACATAGATGGATATAATTTTTAATTATATAAACATCAAGGTCCCAGAGTGTATTCGATGTCCAGAAACATTATAGTCTCATGTGTATAAGAAGCCAATTGTCTTTAAGGCCCACAGTGTATTAGATGTACGGCAACATTATAGCCTCAGGTGTATAAGAAGTCAAGTGTCTTTAAGGCCCAGAGTGTATAAGATGTACGGTAACATTATAGTNTCATGTGTATAAAAAGCCAAGTGTCTTTAAGGCCCAGAGTGTATTAGATGTCCGCTAACATTATAGTCTCATGTGTATAAGGAGCCAATTGTCTTTAAGGCCCACAGTGTATTAGATGTCCGGCAACATTATAGCCTCATGTGTATAAGAAGTCAAGTGTCTTTAAGG
>VKKT01002660.1:157109-167799 GCA_008038995.1 Haliotis laevigata | reverse complement strand
ACACCGACCCAGACCTAGACCCGCACCTGGACCTATATACACACACCGACCCAGACCTAGACTTGGTCTCAAACCTGGACTTTGAATCCCGACAGTGAACCTATTCTGACGTCTCAAACAATAATTACTACCCATGGTAGTTGTGTTGACAGATGTCTTTCATTATCAAAAGAATTGTATAAAAAGGGTTCAGGTTCCATTTTTTTTAGTCAAAATGTCAGGAAGGAAGTCTAAACATCATCACCCAAAACAATGTTTAGAAATACAACTGGGGTGGATACGAAGGGTTGTGCTGTTGTATTTACATTTTGAACATTGTCCTATTTCACATTCCATAAAATAAATCTCATTTCAGATGGCAGCTGTGCAAAATGTGCTCTTGTAAACACTCCATAAATCGAAATTAATATTTACTTTCATTTCATGCAATATAGCTAACGAAACTCCGTAAAATGAACCCCTCATATTTGAGGGTAAAGGAATTTGCAGTCAAAGGGAGGTCACTCTCAATCATCATCTTTTGCGACGATGGAAGAAGATTTGGATGAAGATGTTATTTTCGAGGTACTGATTATCTTATTAAGAAATATATTGTGGCGGCAGCTTGTGGTTTCGTGTATGATAATTGCGTAGACTTTCTAGTTCACATGGATTATATATCGTGCTTGAGGAAGACATTGCTGGGGACAACCATCAAAGTTGTCCTATTTTCGATCACAATTGCTAAACATAGTCAAATCCATAGCGAGAGCAGTTGGTACATTAGTCGTCTTTCTTCAGAAAATCCAGAACTGCATCCATGTTCTAAATCTTAATGATGCTTGTTGAAATGTATTTAGCTTTGTAATTGTAAAATAGTGCACTGTGTTTAAAGGAGATTTGTGCTTGGCATATGCCAAGTTGTTATTAATATCTGTTTGCTGATAGTCGACATTGGTGATGTGTTGCTTATTCCTGATGTAAAGTCCTTCTTATTATTTAAATCCATGCATAATCCATGAATTTCTGAATCTGTATTCAATTATAATCTGTTTGACATATGCTATCCATGATGCTTGATCAACCTTGTCAAGTCCAGATATAATGTTTCGTATGTCTGTTGTTACCCATTAAGAACTTAGTTCAGTAGGTAATACATTTAACACATTTTGAAACAAATGCAGTCTTTGTCCCATTGTCTCCTGGAACAACTAAATTACATGCAGTTTTCAGAGATACATTATTTTCTTGAAATACTTCATGTGTACTCTTGAAATCTCCAAATTTCTGCTCCATGTTAAAATAGGTAGAACCATACAATAAACTAGAGTAGATGCAACAGAGATTGGTAATCCACCACAATATAATGAAGTCTGAAAATATTGTGACTCAAGTTTTCTGATTGCTTTGTATACTGTTGTGGCACGAGTTCATACACCTTCTGATATGAACACCACTCCTAAATATTTGTACTATTTGTGACCTATATCATGTCAAATCCTAAATAATAGTTTGCATGTTTTCAGAATTCTCCCCTGTACCAACACCTGAGGGAGGCAGGGGTGGAGGGCATAGACGCAGAACCAGTCCGAATCAGTGGGAAAAGCTGCCCCGAAACAGATCAAGTGCAAGCACCTGTTGTATGTCATGTAGAAATTCAGTACTTGTGCATTCTGTTGAGCATAGGCTTCGTAACCAGTAGACTATTGCATTGAAGCAGTATGTTCTATTAATATTCACACATTTTAATAAGAATGTTCTCAGATTTCCCCATGTGTTATTCTATGTTATTACGTGGTCAAAACTATTGATGATGTCAAGTGGAGCACAATCAGAATGGTTGGTGTGTATCAAATATCTTGGCATTACATGTATTATTTATATGTAGACATAAACACTGACATCCAAACATGTGTTTCAGCCCTCAGCAGTGTCCAGAGTGTCAAACATCTGCAAGAAGTGTTTCAACTTTCTCTCAATGCTCCTCCATAAACACAGCAATCAGACAGACACAGTGGTGAGTAGGGGGGCAGGTTCTGCCCTTGTAGAAATGTTGATTATCTTCCACTGTGACCTGTCCAGTGTTCACTCACTCATACATCTTCCTCCTTGACAGGTGGACCAGTACAGGCACCAGGTGTTGTCTACACTGCGGTCATCCAGAGTTCTTGTGGAGGATGACCAGGTATTCCTGCAGGACTTTGTCGAGGAGGAGCCACACCCCCCTGATGGTCGACGCCTATCTACGACTTACAGGCTCTGGCTGAAACTCATGTAGGTACACTGCTGCTTGTATACCATGTGAGAACCTCTGGAACACCATATCTGCTTATTTGCAGTAAAGGCTGTCAAGTTGTTTTTTAGTGATCTCTGTAGTGAGGTGGTGTTAACGTTGCATTCAATTCTGTTGTGAATGAGTGAGTAAGTATGGTTTTACGCTGTTTTAGTAATTTTCCAGCATTATCACATAAAGGCACACCAGAAATGGCTTCACACATTGTTCCCATATGGGGAATCAAATCCAGGCCTTGGGCGTGACAATAGGCTACCCCACTGCCCCACTTTTGAAGTTGCATGCATGCATGTGTCCAAGAGTAATGTATATATATAGAATGTAAGACAAGGGCATTGGGACCTGTCATGAACGAGAACATGTCATGGTAGGAGAGAGACAGCGAGTTTGAAGAATGAGTTGTGTCTTGCCTAACATGACATCTTCGTGTTATCATAAGATAAAATGCTATCATAAGATTAAATAGGTATATAATACAATCAATGCTGGTTTTATACTGCTGGTACACTGAATGAGTGAGTGAGTTTGGTTTAACGCCGCTTTTAGCAATACTCCAGCAATATCTCGGTGGGGGACACCAGAAATGGGCTTCACACATTGTACCCATGAGGGGAATCGAACCCGTGTCTTTGGCGTGACGAGCCAACGCTTTAACCACTAGGCTACCCCACCGCCCCTGGTACACTGAGATGCAATTCCACAGTTTTAATATGGATGCCCAATTCAGACACAGGATACTAAATATTAGCAAACCAGTCTGTGTTTTATTCCCTTGGAGCCAAACGCCAGACAGGGTAACAATTGGTACCATAGTTTACCCTTTTCTCCTCTGATGCAACCAGGGATTGAACCACCAACCTTCTCCTCTCAGGACAGACAGTTGATCCATTAAACCATCAACCAGTTCTTATTAAGGTAGTAGTAATGAGTGATATTATATGTTGGAAATGTAACTGTTCTGGCAGTTGGTACTCCAGAACCCACAAACAAATCTATAAACGATCTATACGTCAGGGCTCCAGATTATTTTACATGATCAGGAGTACGTACTCCTTATTTATTCAATATAGGAGTACTTGAAAACCTTAAGAGTACATTTAGAGTACTGAATGGAAATTAATGGTGTATCAGTAATCTTGTGTTTCGTTTCATGTATGCACCACAACATTGCTACTCTTGTGTAAACAGGTCAATAAACAATAAAACAATACTTTTTCAGATAAATACGTCTGTAAATGATTCTAAGACAGTACACCATTGCTGTGGTGCGTATCTGCTACGCTTTCTAAACTATTTCCTACCATATCTTGCATATTTTTATCCGTACACATGTCGATACAACCCTTATCTGGAGCCCTGTATACATGATGTGTGTCATCAGATGACTCACCTCTTTTTCAACATTATTTTCTTTGGCAGATTCCCGTCAGTCCTCGTACCATGTATGGTAGCTTACTTCGTAGCCCGTCTGACAGACAGTGGTTCCCCCTACAGTGTGACCTCTGACGTGGTAGCAGGAGCTGTGGCAATGTTGGGTGCAGTGTACGGTGCTGTGCAGGGGATGGAGTACAGAAAGCGGCATCAGTACAACCGACTGTACAACACGTTCACACATTTCCTGGACACTTTCCTCAGTCTGGTGACTGTTTCACGCAAAAGTCTTCGGTTGATACAGGAAACGGAACTTGTTGCCAGAGGCTTCACCTTGTAAGTGTGGGATTTCACCAACTTCAAGTAATCTTTCTCTGTGGTGACTGGCCAGATGAAGAGAAAATATGTCACATTGCTTTGTTGTTCAGATCAATACGAGATAACATCTGTAGTGGAACACGTTTTATGGACTGACAACTTCTCTATTGCAATGAGAACTTCTCTATTGCTCTATGCTTAGATTCGGTGTAGATGCTAACACCACTATCAAGCAAGTGATGTCAAACATCAACGTCGCATCCATTGCAATATAAGAGTTGTCAGTCCGTACAACTTATTCCTCTTCGTCATAGCCACTTCGGAATGCCACTTAAAGATAGCATCTTCTGTTCATCAGTAACCATCAAGTGGAACATGTCATAGATATTTATGTATAGAATGTAAGCTTATGCGTCAGCTGACCTGAGTTCAGTCACATGAGCTTACATTGTGAACAATGTCCACTGTTTACTTGTATATTTGGAGATCTACTGATACCAAACATGTTGACAGGTTTAATGTGTATAAATGTATGTAGTTGAATACATCCCACAGGACATTAACCATACACAAAACACCTGATGCTGCTGCAGCTGATGATGCAGGGGATTACTTTTATCAATTTTCAGGTGTGCATAAACTATGGACAGTCAGGGGCAGATACAGCTTTTTGAGAAAGGGGGGGTGCACACTATTGAGAAAAGGTGGGGTGCACACTTCATTTTTACCCGAGTTTCAATGGTCATTTAACAAACTTTCAGCACAAAAAGGGAGGCCCCCCTTGGATCCGCCTATGGACAGTGAACATCCAGTAGTCATTCAGGCTGGTTCCATTTCAGGAGGGCAAGTTGATTCTTCTTTCAGAGTCAAAACATGCCAGTGATTTCGCCTGTCTAAATCATGTCATGGTTGACATAAGTTCTGTATGAGTTTGCATCTTGTTGCATCAGTTTTACATGTTTACAATGCTTGTTTAAATGGCAAGTGAATTCCGAGCTGAGAGCCAGTCACAAGAACAATAGCATGGGATCATCATAATGGGATTTTAAGAATCGTGATCTTCCGCGAGATGAACAATGTGGAGACATTAAATCTGATTGCCTGTTGTGTTGACTTCAGAGTGAGTCAGAAGACCGCGGTGTGTCAACTGGACAGGAAGCCGTCTGCTGCCACCAGGCGGCAGTGTCCTCAACTCCGCAGGTGTCTGTTTGCTACAGCCCGGACCACCACACTGCTGCTTAGAGAGACCACACTCAAACTGATCCATAGGTAAGGGGCGCACTGATGTAGAACATTGCTTACTTGTTGCCGATATATGGAGAGAGAGTTGGTAGAACACTGCTGGAGTGTTGGCAAAACGTAGGTAGGGAGTTCCCATAACATTGAAAGAGCATTGCCCAGAATTCTGCTGGAGTTGCCAGTGTGTTGGCAGAACATTGTCAGTGTTGCCTAACCCTGCTAGATTGCAAGAACATTGTTGGAGATTTGTCACAAAGTTGGTTTTACATTGTTGCCAAGTTGGTAGGACATTGTCTCAAAATTGGTAGGACAATAGGACAACATCACAAAGTAGGTAGGTCATTGTCATAAAGTTGGTAGGACTTCTTTGATGGGCATTTTAGAGTTGGAAGGACATTGTCACAAAGTTGGTTGGACATTGCTACAAAAATGGGAGGACATTGTTGCTAAGTTGGTAGGACATTGTAACAAAGGTAGTAGGACATTGTAACAAAGTTGGTAGGACATTGTTGCTAAGTTGGTAGGACATTGTTGCCAAGCTGGTAGGACATTGTCACAAGGTTGGTAGGACTTCTTTGATGTGCATTTTAGAGTTGGTAGGACATTGTTGCTGAGTTGGTTGGACATTGTCACAAAGTTGGTAGGCCATTGTCACAAAGTTAGTTGGACATTGCTCCAAAAATGGGAGGACATTGTTGCTAAGTTGGTAGGACATTGTTGCCAAGTTGGTCGGACACTGTCACAAAGGTAGTAGGACATTGTTGCCAAGTTGGTAGGACATTGTTGCCAAGTTGGTAGGACATTGTCAAAAAGGTAGTAGGACATTGTTGCTGAGTTGGTAGGACATTGTCACAAAGGTAGTAGGACATTGTTGCCAAGTTGGTAGGACATTGTCACAAAGGTAGTAGGGCATTGTTGCCAAGTTGGTAGGACATTGTTGCCAAGTTGGTAGGACATTGTCACAAAGGTAGTAGGACATTGTTGCCAAATTGGTAGGACATTGCTGCCAAGTTGGTAGGACACTGTTGTCAAATTTGTAGGACATTGTCACAAAGGTAGTAGGACATTGTTGCCAAGTTGGTAGGACATTGTCATAAAGGTAGTAGGTCATTGTTGCTGAGTTGGTAGGACATTGTCACAAAGTTGGTAGGACATTGTTGCCAAGTTGGCAGGACATTGTCACAAAGGTAGTAGGACATTGTTGCCAAGTTGGTAGGACATTGTTGCTGAGTTGGTAGRACATTGTCACAATGGTAGTAGGACATTGTTGCCAAGTTGGTAGGACATTGTCATAAAGGTACTAGGACATTGTTGCCAAGTTTGTAGGACATTGTTGCTGAGTTGGTAGGACATTGTCACAAAGGTAGTAGGACATTGTTTCCAAGTTGGTAGGACATTGTCACAGAGATAGTAGGACATTGTCACAAAGGAAGTAGGACATTGTTGCCAAGTTGGTAGGACATTGTTGCTGAGTTGGTAGGACATTGTCACAAAGGTAGTAGGACATTGTTGCCAAGTTGGTCGGRCTTTGTCACAAAGGTAGAAGGACATTGTTGCCAAGTTGGTTGAACATTTTCACAAAGGTAGTAGGACATTGTTGCCAAGTTGGTCGGACATTGTCACAAAGGTAGTAGGGCATTGTTGCCAAGTTGGTAGGACATTGTTGCTGAGTTGGTAAAATTCTTTTTATATTACTCAGCCTTTTCTTTTGAAAATGTGATGAAATTTGGTATATATTTACTAAGTAAAGAGACTCATGACATTTATTGTGTAATTACCCTGTTGCTTGAAGATGACTCTGTCTGTCATTACAGATCACATGTCGAGTGGATCCAAAGTCTTTTATAATTTATGAAAATATGTATGCAGATGATGTGATGTGGATGACCATTTTTTACATGTCTCCTTCCAGACACCCCTTGATCCCAGAGATAGATTCCATCTCCCATTACTTGGCAGGGATCCCCTTGGAGGACTATGGACCTTGTCTACAGTCCCCCCAAGATGAGGAGGACTCCAAACCATGTCTACAGTCTCCCCTAGATGAGGAGGACAGAGGTGATAAGGAGGAGAGGATGCTGTACCACCTGACTGATGGGTACTCGGTGGCAGCGCTCAAGGTGGGTCATGCACCACCTGACTGATTGGTACTCGGTGGCAGCGCTCAAGGTGGGTCATGTATTACCTCACTGATGGGTACTCGGTGGCAGCTCTCAAGGTGGGTCATGTATCACCTGACTGATTGGTACTTGGTGGCAGCTCTCAAGGTGGGTCATGTACCACCTCACTGATGGGTACTTGGTTGGAGCTCTCAAGTTGGATCATGCACTATCTCACTGTTGGGTACTTGGTGGGAGCTCTTAAGGTGGATCATGTACCATCTCACTGATGGGTACTCAGAGACAGCTCTCAAAGTTGGTCATGTTCCACCAGACAGTGGCTGCTTTCAAGGTGGGTCATGTACCATCTTACAGTGGCAGCTGTCAAGGTGGGTCATGTACCATCTAACAGTGGCAGCTGTCAAGGTGGGTCATGTACCATCTAACAGTGGCAGCTTTCAATGTGGGTCATGTACCATCTTACAATGGCTGCTTTCAATGTGGGTCATGTACCATCTTACAGCGGCAGCTGTCACTGTGGGTCATGTACCATCTTACAATGGCAGCTGTCACTGTGGGTCATGTACCATCTTACAATGGCAGCTGTCACTTTGGGTCATGTACCATCTTACAATGGCTACTTTCAATGTGGGTCATGTACCATCTTACAATGGCAGCTGTCACGTCTGGTCATGTTCCACACCTGACAGATGGGTACTCATTAGAATATTTTCACAAAATCATCCCAGACAAAACGAATGTTCTTGCCGGGACACATTCCAGGTAATACAATAATGTCATAGAAGCTCCGGTCAATGTCTTGGATAGCCAAGAGCAAGAGTATCAGTGTCAAAGAGGATTGTGTTGAACAAATACATACGATTTTCATGTCTTCAGGTCAAATGGTTAGCTTGTTTAATTATGTTTTTCTTTGAGCCACTTTGAGCTAGTCTTCCTTATAACACTAAACTGCGAAAATGTAGCCACTCAGTCACTCACTCACTGTGTTCACCAGGCCATGACTGAACTATTCCACCTCCACCTGTCCGAGTTTGTCCGGAGATTGGCGCTGTGCTTCTCCCAGAACTCCCAGCGTACTGATGGAGGTATGTTACATGAATCTGTCTCCTTCAATAGTTGGTTGGACATATTATGTCTGTTCTCTTAGCTAAACTGAAAGAATAAACAGTTTTGGCATCATAATTATACCCCTCCTGTATTTTTTGGTTGACCTATATTTGTAAAAGTTTCTGTTGTTATTTTCCAGACAGAAACAATCCATTCGACACAGTTGATCTTACAAGTGACCTCCATAGGACTTTACAGACAGAAGAGTTGTCACTGCACCGTCTGTATGACTTCCATAGGAGCAGTCCACAGGGGAGACAACCCAAAGGCCGCTCTCCTCCAAACAAGTGTTCCTCACAGACAGAAGAGTTCTACATAGCTGTGCACAGCCTTGACCTTCATCTACAAGCAACAATCACTAGGTGAGATATTTATCTTCATTTTATATTTTTTTCACAAAGAGATACAAACTGGGTTATGTGGCTAACTATGTTATTCTCCCCAGGGTCCGAGATCTAGCCAGTCAGCTTGAGTCTAGACTAGAAGATGTTCCAACCAATCAGGAAGAAGAATCTGAGCAGGCAGCCAATGAGAAGTGGCAGTCCTTAATGGCAGGTATAAAGGCGGAACTGGAGGCATGTAAAGGATGCTGGGACGAGGGAACGTCCCGTCTGGAGAAGGCCAGGAAGCAAGGTGCGTTTAGAATAAATTGATTCCCAGCGATTCTATCACATATGATTGGTTAAATGTTTCCATAAGACAAAACTCAATGAGGACATGCCCATTAATGGACAACAGTTTTCAGATTGGCCAATGTAATGTATGCATCAATGTAATGTATGCGTAACTCTCTAAAGTTAAAGAGGTTTTCCCTAGCTCCTTCTGGCGCCGATGTCTCAGTCTGTCTCCTGATTTGATTTAATAGTGTGACGTATTGTATGACGTACTGTTATGATGCATAAGTCAGCCTTATCCCAGCCCTGGCAGATAGGGCAGACCAAAACAGATGGTAACTCAATCAGATATGATGTATTAAGCTGTGTTGACTTAACCCCATTGTAAGTTCTTTCTGCAGCAGCTGTGGGTTCCATGGGTTCTCACGGCAACAACATGAAAACCAATATTAAAATTGGGTTGCACTACTGCGCAGAACATGTCATTGATTTTGGTGTGTTCTCTTTTTTTTGGTATGTTAATAAGATGCCTCTAATATATTGGTAATATATTTGTTTTTGTAGATTGGATTTCAATACATTTTTGCACTTAAGGAGTTATAAACATTAAAGCCTGTGTCCACACTCCACAACATGGATTTACACACGCTGTCTATTTCTCTGATACCCACAAAACCACAAATAATAATGAAGTGAAATCTTTATTCATCATGGGTAGTGCTGTCAATGTCATAACCCAGTCTGACAAATATTAAAAAAAGATCAAATATCCTTCCTCATAAAACTAGTGTCTTGGTTATGTTGTCTACCAGCTGAGGTCAGTAGCCCAGATCGATGCTCATGCTGTTGATCACAGGATTGTGTGGTCCAGACTCAATTATTTACAGGCCACTGCCACAAAGCTGAAATATTGCTGAGTGCGGTGTTAAAAAACCAACCAACCATTTGAGGATGGACATACATAATTTGCTAAATATATTATTCCCATACAATAAGTCATAAATTTTCTGTTATGTTTGCAGTTCCAAAACTGGAGGTCCCTCCAGATCTAGTCTCAAAAAGTCCGGGATCCAGAGTAATTCCATTTGCTGAGATAGGAGACCCAATTATTGAGGATCAGGTACGTATTGATACAGAATCAGTTACTGTGCATCTGATAAGGGGAGATAACCATGTAATGCTCCAGTTGCCTCCCTTTACAGGACGATTCTTGATGAAAATTTGAGAGTACAACATACATTACACAAACCTTACGGGATCCCAGATGAAAAAATAGGTCCCCAGCAGCCTATGTTCATTGAGAAACTAAATTGGTGAAGTGGTCAGTCTCTGTGACTTGGTATATATCCTGACACAGTCTATATTCTATAAGCCATGGTTGTTGTGGTTGGACATCTATCCACAGTGTAACATAGTGTTATATTTGGGACAGTTGTCAGCTGTGTAACATAGTGTTATATTTGGGACAGTTAGTCAGCTGTGTAACATAGTGTTATATTTGGGTCAGTTGTCAACTATGTAACATAGTCTTATATTTGGGCCAGTTGTCAACTATGTAACATAGTGTTATATTTGGGACAGTTTGTCTGCTGTGTAACATAGTGTTATATTTGGGACAGTTGTAAACAATGTAACATAGTGTTATATTT
>VKKT01002660.1:115735-136817 GCA_008038995.1 Haliotis laevigata | reverse complement strand
CTACCATGGTGACCTTGAACTTTGACAATGATGACGCGTTCTGAATCGGGATACACTGCCAGAAAGCAAAATTGCACCCCGTAAACAAACAATTTTATAACCATTTTTGTGAAAGCAAGTGTGTATAATGAGGTGGGCCTGTTGTAGGAATCCCTAAGGTTCTATATGACAGCGAGGTGGACCCTCCTTGTGATTCACTCGACAACATTGGCATTCAATGCACCTTAACGTCAGAGACTGTAAGCAACCTTTTTCTTATCATTTTACAAACGCAATTATAAGGGAAATATTGTTTGGACAAGGGTCCTGCGTTATTCAGGCTTCGGGGCTGTGCATCTGTACGGGGTCGACTCGGTAAACTGGGAAACGCACAATAGAAAGTAGTGCGATTATTTATTTTCGCTTTATGCTCTGTGTTTGTGTGTACCGGGCGGCTGAAGTCGCCAGATAGCTTTGTTTATCAACAGGGATGATTTACCAGGGTGGGTCGTATATGGCGCGAACTAGCGCGTGGGTGGGCGACTGTGCCGGCACAACACCAGCCATACATCTAACATTTCTGAAACTCTAAACACGAGGATGATACAGATATGCGAGAAGGCCAGATATTACATCTCACTTCACTCCCAAGTTCCGTTAGCGTGTTGTTGTTGTTTTCAGATTGTATGACTAACTACTTTGTGTCTTTAATGTTATCTTTTTGGCATGAAACATTTGCCAGATCGTTGAACTATTATGTAGATGTGTTTATATTTGGATTTTCATTAGTAAGGCTGCGTGACAGTGATGGCATGAGATGCTGATATAGTTCTTAGTCTTTACTTAAGAGGTCAGGTGGGGTGACGTGACGTGAAGTGAAGCGGGTGAGGTGAGGTGAAACGGGTGAGGTGAAACGGGTTTTAACATCCAGTCAAAACTACTTACGTAGCAATGTGCATGTCTGTGCGTGCGTGCGCGCGTGTGTGTGGCTGCTTGTATTAGTCTGAACTAATGACCGGATTAATATAGCGCTGGCCCACTGAGATACCGTGCCACCACATTTCAAGGATTTAATTTCCAAACGTAAAGATCAGGCACCTTTGGTCGTTAAGAGATGCACAAGAACCGTTTGGTCCGCAAAGAAAGTATATTCTTGGGCTGAGCACCAGACTCTGGTTCAGAATAGATCATTGATCTTTAAAAATGTATTGGGACATACTACAACCAAGTTGGCGAGAAGAACCACTCAATGCCGCCTCTAACGACCATAGTAGGTCGTGAAGACCAATTGTAACTCACGGCAACAAGCATCTATACCCGAAGTACTGTGTATCAATCCAATATTATTTGTTTGTTTGTTGTTTAACGCTGCACTCAGCAATATTCCGGCTATATGGCGCATGTCTGTAAATAATTGGACCAGACAACCCAGTGATTACCAGCATGACCATCGATCTACGCAACTGGGATACGATAACATGCGTCAACCAAGTCAGGAAGCCTGACCAGCCGATCCCGTCAGTGGCTTCTTTCAGCAAGTATCGGTTGCTGAAGACCAATTCTAACCCGGATCATCACGGGTCAATCCATATGAACATCAACGTTGGTCTTGAAGGTGGATCCCAATGTGCATACAAATGAAGTAAGTTAACGGGCGCTCGTCGTCTTTTTACTGATGTATGTAACATGTGCAAAAAGCCATGATTGTAAAGATACCGACATTGCACGAACCCTCACTGGGTGACCCAGCAGTGTTGTATAAACAACTGTTTGAAATGTCTACAATGCAAGTTCATCTCTGGATATAATCAGAGAGTAAATATTGCCTGATCTACAACTCCAGTCGATGAGAAACTAGCTCGTCCCTCTCTCTCACACAGTTGTAATTGTGTTGTTGTTGTCGGCCGACACGGGGGTCACGCGGTGTCACACACAAACAAGGCGAGTGAGGGGCTGTTACATGCACTTTGTTTATGCTAGTGTTTGTGTTGTGAAGGGACGCCATTAGCTTGTACCAGCTCTCGGAAACATTGTGACAGGCCAACTGGAAGGTTTGCATATTTGGCTAAAATGTTTGTAACTATGATTGCAACACACAGCCATCAATATTTTCAACAATCACCGTCTGGTGTACAGAAAGGACTGTGTTGCTGGAAACATGGGCTTGAACTTCTAGCAGGTGACATCTAACGGAATGTGTGAGACCATGGGATAGGAACAAGTGCGACTGTCTCATAGTAAGAGGCACGTCCAGCCGAGATGCTGACTCACCCCCCCTCCCCGGCTACCCCCAGCTGTACCCTGCGTCCACGGTGTGTGTGCGTACGTGTGTGCGTGTTGTGTAAGGGGTGTAACACAGCGAATGGATATGTGTGAACAGCAGCAGCAGTGTAGAAGCAGTTGTATGCCGCGTCTGTTCCTTGTGCGACCAGTTTGGTGCCAAAAAACATAACAGTCCTTGTCAGGGTGAATCTTGGATTACAATCAACGATCATCGGGTACCATGCCTATGCACTGCGACTTCCGGTGCCTTCCATTTTGGTGTCCCCCGCCGTGATATTGCTTGAATATTGCTAAAAGCGGCGTAAAACTAAATTCAGTCAGTCAGTCAGTCAGTCCGGTGCCTTCAAGTACTGGGCCCTCGTGCCACCAGAAAGACGGCGAAAAGTTTACAAAGGTTAAAAAAATTAAGTATTTGAACTGAAGACGTACATACGCTTACATGAATAAAGGCATATTCATGAACAAACACATAAACTATTGACTACTGAAAGTGACATCTGAACGAAGCTGTGTTGTGAAAGTCTTCCTGGGAATCGGCATGATCAATATATTTATCATGAAGTTGATTATATTCGTTGTTGTTTAACGCCGCACCCATCAATACTCCAGCTATATGAACTTGAAAATACAACCTTGCTCTAGGTCATACCCGAGGTAGATATTGGTGTATCTAAATTCTTAGCTGCCAGTTGTGATTCACGTTGCCCCGAGGTACATACGAGTTATTTGTAGCAAGGTGTGACACGATGCAAATACCCAAGAACGTATTTTTGGAACAGTTATTTTGCAGCATATGTTACTTTTGAATAATACATTGTCCTTCAGCATCACTTTGTTAAGCATGGAATGTTAGGGATGAATACACTTACAAATATACATTACTCGCTTTATCGTCAAGCGGTCTACATCGTATAAACACAAATCTATATTTGGTTAATGTTGAGATTAACCTGTTACAAAGTCACTAATACGTTCATATATATTCAGAAATGTTAATGAATCATTATCATTTATTGCGTAACTAATTGTTAATGTGGTTCAAATATATATGATATTAGTAGTCGGGCATTTTAATGAGAATTGCAGAACTCCAGGACAAATGACACTGTCGTTGTTGGTGTTGTCATGGGTCAAGACGTCCGATCCGAGTCCATCGGTGTTAACGTAGGCGATGGAGAAACAAGGACTGGGTTTTGTTTGTTGGTTTGTTGTTTAAAGCCGCACTCAGCAATATTCCAGCTATATGACGGCTGTCTGTAAATAATCGAGTCTGGACTAGACAATCATGTAATCGACAACATGAGCATCGACATACGCAGTTGGAATACGAAGACATGTGTCAACAAGGTCAGCGAGCCTGACCACCCGATCCCGTTAGTCACCTCTTACGACAAGCATCGGTTTCTGAAGACCAATTCTAACAAAGGTCTTCACGGGTTGCATGGGCTCTGACATACTACCGGTGAGTATGGTTCAGTGGTGAATTACTATTTCTTCTCCAGTGCCAAGATGGAAGACGGCGTGTTTGCCGACGTCGAAATGAACATAATTTGGCACCGAACTACGTTCGACAGGTGCTGGTTAGAGGAGACATATCCTACACACGTAGATCGGACTCGGCGCTGGTTCAGGGGAATCTCTCAGTAATCTCTCTCGGTACAAATCGACCAAGTTCTTCAAAGTCATCTTCTTCCAATTACGATCTGGCATACGGAGTTGCTTCAACGACGCAATACCACAACTCGCGTGACCGATGAGTTCCTCTACAGTACACACGTCAGTGTCTTCCCATGGCCTTCCAGATCTCCGGACCTGAACCCGATACAGCATCGGTCAGTCATTCCCAATAATAGTGGACAGGCAATTGCAGTCGTTGAATTTCAAAGATGCAATTCATCAAACCAAAAGCACTTTTAGATCGTTAAATACATTAATAATAACAAATAAAGTATAGGAAACACGAAAAGCAAGAAAACGAACAAGTCATTTAAACAAATGCTTAGCATGGATTGACATACATGGTTAGGGGGTACGGTTTTTCTGGTGTCGGTGAGTGACGTTCCCGTCAATAAAAGTGCCTGTAAGATGACCAACGCTACCACTAGTCGAATGTAGTTAAGTTTTGAAAGCAATCAGGAACTGTTTATGAAAAATACCCGTCAAATACGCACGTGCAAATATGCAAAATGGCAATGTAAGCAATAAACAATTGTCGATAGCACGTGTGTAATTTACGTTATGACAGATGGTATTACCCATCACTAAAAACTAGAAACTGTTACAATACCACAAAATGTATGATTTGGGGCATGAAATAACATAGTTTAGATAACAAGCAGGTTATGTCTACGTTAGTTGAACACAGACCAGTAATGTTCGTTTTAAAGACCGATTTCTTTATGAACGTAATCATACGTGACGGTGATGATATTGTAACGTTGCTGAGAAGCGTTATGGGACCATTGGTTACTTTGAAATAACATTTCCTTCTGTAGTTTAATACAGCATCGACGCAGATACACAACCGCAGAACTCGAAGGATCACTTCAGATAAACAAAATGTAATTTACGTTTTGTAATTTACGTTTACTTGACAGTCAGAATGGCCCATGACGTTACACGGGAAACCCCAAAACACTAAAACTCACGTGTTGGTAGCCGTTTGAATTTCTGCATGCGAGCAGGGCAATATTCATTCTATGGATTCCATTGTCGATCATGCCACTCAAACGTAAATGACTAGAAGTGTTACGTAAATTTCATACGAATATTTCTTTGAATCATTACTTAAGATGATAAAACGATTTAACATGTTGATGAAATTGAAGTGTACGTTTTGTCAACTATACAGATTGTTCTTTACTCTCAGTAAGTATGGATCCAAAAGTAAACAAATGCTTTATTGCAATGTCTCATTGTGTAATTGTTGCTTGTAGTTATCTCAATGTTGCACGACTGTCTCGGCCATAGTCACAGAATAATGTTCACCTCTCTTTTGATTACATATCTGGTGCAAAGATGTTTACTGTTTTTGTCATCTTTGGCGTTTAATCAAAATTCAGTCATTGAATTTAACCAGAACGTAAGTTACAACGTAATATACGTCACGCAGTAGAACCGTAGGATGGTAACGGTGTTTAACAGTTAAAGCCAAAATATATTCGTTCCCATTTTGTATCATTCCATTGCGTTTTCGTTAAAGGGAACGTTTTAGTTTGAAGTTTCTGATTTTGATCTTTGATACAATGTAAATGTGGTATTATGTGGCTTCAACAGCGTGAAATACGCTTTACTGAGTACACATTCGTTTTGCTTTTATGAATTAACTGTTTCTTTATTCGATGTTTGAATTGAAACAAGAACAAAAGAGTTCATTTTCTAAGCGGTTTAAGTTGATACTACTAGTTACCCATGTACGTAAATTACTTGGGCACCTTACTTGGGTGCCTTACTCGAAACCAGTGCTGCAAGTTTAATCTTGTTCACTGAGTGCTGAAAAAGTACAAACTGTTCATTCACAAGTTGTAGTTTTGGAAATTAAACAACATTATTTTTGGTCAGAAGTGATTTTGTTTTTCTTCACTATCCTCTCTGAATTGAGCAGTTTCGTTGGGAATGACTGCAGTTGGAAGTGTACCTCAACGTCAACACTTGCACAACGAACCAACTCTATGCAGGAAGAATGGAGGGGAATTCCACTGGACAACATTCGTAGACCTATTTAGTCTGAGGTGTAGATCAGTGATAGCAGGACACAAAGGTCCCACTAGCTAGCCACCGTCCCTCATGGACGTACGTGTCATCATTTCTACAGAACATATGACTATCGCCATCTTTGTTTCAGTCAAATTAACATAAGTATGCACATTTTGTTAAAAACAGTAAATGTTGCAACGCTAGCCTATGTGTGTGTTGGCTTCTTTTCGTATTTGGATATTGACTAAACTACGACCATTGACCTTCACCGTAATTACAGTAAGCTAAAGAACATGTCTATCATATGTTTGTCATCTCATCGTTGTCGTCATCCTCCTCATCTTCTGAACACAATATATACATACTGCAAGGAGAGTAATCTAGCGATCCTTGCACAGACTGGTTTAAACTACCATGACACATTAGGTCTACAATAACGGTATATACAAGCCGTGTGTTAACAGTAACACTGAGCAGTCTACAATAACGGTATAGACCAGATATGGGAACAGTAACACTGAGCAGTCTACAATAACGGTATATACCAGATATGGGAACAGTAAAACCGAACAGTCTACAATGACGGTATACACCAGATATGGGAACAGTAACGCCGAGCAGTGTACAATAACGGTATAAACCAGATATGGGAACAGTAACACTGAGCAGTCTACAATAACGGTATATACCAGATATGGGAACAGTAACACTGAGCAGTCTACAATAACGGTATATACCTGATATGGGAACAGTAACACTGAGCAGTGTACAATAACGGTATACACCAGATATGGGAACAGTAACACTGAGCAGTCTACAATAACGGTATATACCTGATATGGGAACAGTAACACTGAGCAGTCTACAATAACGGTATACACCAGATATGGGAACAATAACACTGAGCAGTCTACAATAACGGTATACACCAGATATGGGAACAGTAACGCTGAGCAGTCTACAATAACGGTATACACCAGATATGGGAACAGTAACACTGAGCAGTCTACAATAACGGTATACACCAGATATGGGAACAGTAACGCCGAGCAGTGTACAATAACGGTATACACCAGATATGGGAACAGTAACGCCGAGCAGTCTACAATAACGGTATATACCCGATATGGGAAAACAGCACGTATATCTGCCTCCAACAACAGTAGACACCAGGCCCCGATTTCTTGAAACAAATTTAAGAATGAGGTTTTGATTTAAGTCAGAGTTTTTAATAAAATGAAATCAATATTAAACTCAAACATAGTAGACAATTTGAGTTTGGTGGCGAGATTACTTAAGTTGTTTCGGATTTTTCTATTTAAAAAATGCAGTTGAGTTAAAAATTCAGCTGTTTCAAATTGTTAAACTCAGTTTGAAATTTGAGTAAAAACTTAAGTTTGTTTCGAGAAATCGGGGCCAGTTGTTTACAAGAGGTAACGGTCTACAATAATGATACAATGCCGCGGTGGCACTGTACTGACCATGAGCAGGGACTAACAACGCTTTTGTGGCAATCACATTGTTTTGTTGGATGTGAGCGACCAACTTGTTATTCATACAATCGGGTCCATTCTTCACCCTCAGATAGTATAGTGAGAGCATCGTATATCTCTCCTTACCCCCACCTGGATGACAGTAGTGCTGGTCTCTCAGTGCGGTGCTTAATCTCCACAGATTGGGAATATACTTTTATGTCCTTTCTGTCCAAGAATTATCATTCCTATAAAAAAAATAACTTATCATCATTGTTTTATTCATATCTTATTGCGGTGTGAAGCCTCTGTCAAGGCTGGGGATTAGTGGTTCCTCAATATGTGACAGCAGTGTGACAGTTATGCCGGAGTCTAGGTGCAGCGTCAGTCCTTACGTAAGACACGGTATAAACATGGACAATCTAAACAATACTCCTTTCATTTAAATGTTTCACATTTTTAATACAGTACTGAGAAGTCAACTGAGTATTTCTTATTTCGGTGAACATCGTTCAAGAAAATCTGTAAAACTTAACTACAGCATTATTGTAATGTAGAGACCGTTGGCGATGTGGCGTAGGGGTCTCAGTTCCTGTCCACACGCTAGTGAATAACAGTTAAAACCCCTCGACGACCGGCTGGCCAGGGTATAATGACCCTGACTTGTGTAACCACATGTTAACTGATTAACCTCACAATTCGGTTGAGCTACGTTGTTCATAGACACCATACCTTCTGAACCCTTTGGTGCCGCACTCTAGGAACACCCTTCAAGTGAATTTATTGTTGAAGAAAATAATTTCGTTTAATGATTCCCTCGCGAGTAAAGTCATGAATAATGTAGCTCTCGTGGTCACTTCGTATCTATTATGAAGTTGCCCAAATCTGTGACAGTTTATAGCCTTTTTACTCTTTTTGTTTTTGAATATAGGAATCGCTTTGTTGATATTTCCTACAACGAAATATTACCTTGTGTACGTGTATGTATTGTTTCTAAAATGTAAGCCATCCGGCCCATAATTCACAAACAATATCCTGATGAAGAGTCGGCCTTTCTGTGTTCAGTGTACTCATGAATATTATCATTACGATAAAAGTTTTTAGTTCACATCTTAGTGATTTCTTTGACATAATACAATATGTACGCAAATATATTTACATGTATGTTACCTCCAGTCTTCCTGATATTGATTGTGCTCAAAAGTTCTTTAACGACGATGTTCCCTATCTTCAATAGGTTTCTTAAACTACATTTATACAACAAAAACATAACCTTTCTTCTTGCGAAATATGTTCGCTCGTTCAGAAATCATGATTTCCACAACGGAATTTACTTAACATCACCGTACACAATTCTTAATATTTATTAGGTAATTTTCGGAAGAAACTCATATTTACAATATTAATAATTTCACAGAAATATCAACTTGTTACAAAATAATGCGAGTGCATATTCCCTTGGCCTCACTCATGGATACCTTCTCTCTTTCTTTTTTAAACAGCACATCTTTCTATTCGGACTGAATATAAGGTAAATACAAACTAGAATAAACGTTTCTAAAAGCTATTATTTGATTTATTTACCATGTTTTTATGTTTTCTGATGTCATGTTAGCAAATGGACTCATCCGTTGACGATGCTTCATCGTAATATGATACAACGTCTTATTATCTGAAGACGTATTCTAGTAGTTGACAAATGTGTTGGCGTTAAGGATTTTCGTGCTTCATAATAGTTGATCTCTTAGTATTCCACATGTTGTCGAGACGAAGGAAAGGGGCAGATGATCTGTAATTCGTTCCAGCGCTTTCATAATTCTCTTATAATGGCACAAGATGTTATATTGTACTGGTAACGTTGGCTGAACAGATTCTGCTCGAGCTGGGTATTTCTACTTTCGTCCAATATCCCTTCCCAAAACGTTTATACAGCAGTCCTGAATTTAACAGATTGTGTTTTGTAATTCCCAGAGGCAACTCATGAGGTTGACGAGGAACATGACATCACTGCTTTTCGTCTCCTTCACGTTATGTTACCTCCACAGACATCTGTTGTGTTTGCCCATTATCTGGTACCAACTGTGGTTTCGATCTTCTATTGATGCCCGTTTCACAAGAGGAAAATGCATTTTGTAGCCAACAAAAGGGGATCTTCAACACCCTATTTTGCACATTTATCAGCAATATTTAGCTTTTCACAAAATATGTTGAAATTTGGTTAAAAAGTGTAATGCTGCCCGAATGTGTTATGTGATATGAATTAGCATATTGTAATATAACACAATGAGTCACTTGCTATGCCATGTCCACCCGCTGCATATATAATGCTCATCTGCTAGAGAGCTACAAGCAATCAGGTATCAGCGTTGGCTAAACTTGATTGGTTTTTCCACATCAAGTTACGTGGAGTCCAAAACCTGAACAAAAACATATACTGATGACCAAAAGAAACTTTTCTTCAATTTATATCCACAACAGATGACAGTCATGCTATAAGAGTATTTGCCTGACAGTTGCCTGAATTGCTCGGGGTGGGTAACAAAAACATGTTTTCGATGAGTTGGACAATGTGCACAGGCATCTAAAATGGTTCAAGTTCAATGGCAAAGTCGCATTAACAGTGTGTACGATCACCCCTTCTACAAGACACGCAAAAACTGTACAGAACACAGAAAAAGTAATACTTCTTTAGTCACGTGGGTCACGTCGACATTTCTCCTGGACGATCTGTCGGTCAGCTGGAGGATGTGGTCGCTGTTGAATCCATGATAACCTTGTGGGGTTTTATGGGTGACACATTTGGGGAGTGTGTAGGCCACGCAACACGTTGGCTGCAGGACGGTTCTGTACAATTCGGGATGTATGGGTGTCAGGCGTTGACATTCTGAAAAAGTTCACCACGTGGCAGTTGGTGTAGAAATGGAAGGACGAAGAATGGAGTATAAGGAAGAAAGAAATCCGATATCTATGGATAGTTAACTTCTTTATTGCAGTGAGTGCGACGTTTCGGTGTGGGTACTAACGTCAAGAAAGTGATGATTTTACGTGAAGACGACGTAACGAGGAATATCACCTGGGCTCCGTTCCACAAAGCGCTACGATCGTAGCGCTACGACGGCCGTAAGTCTGTGTTAAAGTATGGGAGTTACGGTCATCTCACCTCTACGACAGTCGTAAGTCTATGTTAAAGTATGGGAGTTACGGTCATCTTAGCTCTACGACAGTCGTAAGTCTATGTTAAAGTATGGGAGTTACGGTCATCTTAGCCGTACGATCGCTTTGTGGAACGGGGCCCTGGAGATGACCCATGTAGAATCCCTTGGTGGTGTCTCAGTGATGCTGTAGGGTTGCGTTTTGTACGACTGCACGTTGGATCTCATCATAGTACCTCAGTATTAGAGGACACACAATAGTCACTGCTAACAAGATGAAGTAAACGATACGTTGTGCCACACTTTGATAACCATCCCCTACATTTCACCTTTCTAGAAATATTACCATGGTCCGCAAGGAACCCCGACATGAACCCCATCGAACATTTTGGGGAATAAATCACAATTTCGTTTTAATCAGAGGAAATCATGTTTTACCATTTTAGTACGCGGAATGTGGTTTTCAAATCATGTAGTGTTTCGTACTTATGTAAGCAAATTGGAAGGTTCTGGATTAATGCTTGTGTATATTAATTTCAGTGAAGAGTTGACAATCAAGAACTATTTAAGTAAAAACATCGTCCCTTTCAATACTGGACCACAAAATGTAAGGCCTCTTCAAACTCTGCAAGGAGTCATTTTTTGTAATTCGATATGTTACAAATTATGGTGCAGGTGGATAACTTACTTTGACGACATTACTGACCACACGCTGGACACTACATGACGTGGTGATCCGGGCGACTAACGGGGTCGGGTGGTCAGGCTCACTGACATGTACGTCCTACTCAGGCTCAGCAGGATACTGATACTGGGCTGATGTACAGAGTTTTCTTCATTTTCACTTTGCCTTTACCAGAAAGACAACACAATAACAGATAACAATACAATACCTTTAATGCTCAACAGCACCCAAATATTACAAATAAAATTATGTTGATAAGTAAATACATCTCATTCAACTCGACAGGAGTTGACCAGTAATGTCTGTGGTGACAGTTACCTGTTATATACAAGTCAGTTTCAATGCATGCCCTGACGAAAATTACAAAAATCAGATCATACTTGAAGCACCTGTTAGAATCGTGTTACTTGACGCGTTGGTTGGACAGCCGTAACATGACGTCACAATGTCCTTCATGTCACTTGTGCTCTGCCATTGTCCAGATCTTGGGTGTACAAGATTGAGCAGCTGGTAAATGGTGTACTCCTCCCTGTTACCAAACGTTCCAGTTACCCAGCTGACAGTTGGGGATGATCAGCTTGATGGATACAGTAGCAATACATCCATACACCGGTAAAGGCTCTATCACCCATAACAGTCAACTTACGTGGAACATATGCAGGATAAAAAGCTAACAGGACACACTTTAATGGAATGCATGCTCCAAGTAACTGTTATGCATAGGTTGGAATTGATTCAGGTAACACACCAATAAAGACTGGGCTTGTCCTCCACAAGGAATTCCAAGGCAGAAATGTTACCAATGAAGACTGGGCTTGTCCTCCACAATGGATTCCAAGGCAGAAATGTTACCATTAATCCAGGTTTATTGCAACAGAAAGCAACATTCACTCACTCCAGTATCAGACTGGTCAAAGAACTCTAATCTGCTCCAGATAGAAATTTTAAGCTAACAAAGGAGAAGGAAGGAATTAGGATCCCGCATCAACCATTCTGGAACAAACTGACTGTAAACCGGCTCTTAGGACAGATTATCTACGTTCTAAAGCATAAAACAAGATATGTTTCTATCAGCAATTCACAACATTGTATACAACTGGATATAAAATCATTTCAAGCTGTGTTACAGGTGCAGAATAAAGCACACAAAAACATCTAATAAACATAAATTATAAACATCTAAATTGGGCTGAAATATGGTATCATCAACTGACATACTTGGCACCAAGACGAAGAAAAACTGGAAATGCACTAATGCTAAACTTTTGATTTAAAGCCATTTCTGAGTGACACAGTACCATGGGATTCAGGGCATCTAAAGATGTGAACATATCTGACGACCAAGCTGGTCTCTCAGGAATTCTGGGACCAGATGGTAACTCTAGTGTTCTCTATTCACGCTCAACAGTGTCGGCCGAAATCATCAGCTAACACTTCAACACTGCAGATACATGATCACAAACCATTGATGTTTTGATGTTTGCTACCTTAAAGCAGTCAACTGGCAATCGCCTATTGCATCGACTGGATCATCCATACATTCATGAATCAGTGTCTTGGTGGGAAGGGAAAGGTGAGCATAATGATTGGTGTAATTTTCTTACACATGATCGAACGCTCTCTGTATCTCTTTGGCTAAGATTGCCTAGTTTGCTGATCATATTCTGAGCTCATGGATTAAGAGTTGTTACAGTATAAGACATCACATTTGGATTTCGTACCACATTAAAGTTGACATTCTGTGATACAATTGGGGTTATACCTAACTCACTCACTCACTCTACACACAGTGTGTTGTCACACATACTTGTACAGCTTCCCCACCCGGCATACTGTGCATCATACTGCTGTGTGCCCTTGTAAACACAATGTTGCCATCTACTGATCATAAATGTGCATAATAAACGGATACTTCACACAATGTGGATCACATTCACATTTACATCCGAAATCATTAGGAAATGAAAACTCTTTAAAAAAAGTATAAATGCCACACTCGGAAGTACATTAAATACCACAGATGGATTGTACAATGCATACCAATACCAGTAAAAGTGAATATATATAAATCATAGTGCATGATACAATGCATATCAATACCATTAATAGTACAAGATACAATGTTTGGACCAATGTTCAATATACATGAATACTTTTAATAGTGTAAGGTACAACGTACATGACTACCTTTGATAGTGTAAGATTTTGTTGTTGTAGCGCTGCACTCAGAAATATTCCAGCTATATGGCGACAGTTTGTAAAAAATTGAAACTTGACCAGACAATCCAGTGATCAACAGCATGAGCATAGTGTAAGATACGATGTACATGAATACCAGTAACAATGTAAGATACAATATATATCAGCATCATTATAGTATTTTAAAAAAAATAATAATAGTAAGCATAGAGTTTTTTTAATAGTACAAGAAAAAAGAAAAAAAAGATACAATATATATCTCGATTTATATCCAACTTGATCAAAATACAATGCTCTTATAAAGTCATACTGTGAGTAAGATACAACATGTATCAATACCATTGACATTGTATGATACAATGTACATGAATACCATCAACAGAGGAAGATAAAAAATATCTCAGTACCAATAATAGTGTTAGATAAAAAGTGTATCAATACTTAAGATAGAAAAAGATGCATTGTTGATGAATACCTATCATAGTTTATGATACAATGTGTGTCAATACCATTAAAAGTACAATGTATAATGCATAGCAACACCATTAACAGTTACATGTACAGTGTATATCTATGCCATTAACAGATTAAGATGGAATACATATCAATACCATTCATTGCGTAAGATACAATGTGTATGATTAACCTTAATAGAACAAATCAGAACAGGAACTCTGGTCTCATGTTATAACAAAAGTATCATTTTACAATGTAGCCAGAATAATGTCATATTGCCTTTGCACCTATCGGTAACAGCAGCAGCAGAGGCAGTAGTAGTAGTAGTAGTAGTAGTAGTAGTAGTAGTAGTTGTAATTGTAGCGACAGTCATGTTGTAAAAATAAACCATGTTTATCAACGAGTACTAATTACATGCCAGTGAATGTACAAAGTCTGCTTGACGTAGCATTACATGTTTATCATTCTAGATATCTTGTGGGTATGGTTTAACGCCGCTTTCAGCAATATTCCAGCAAAATCACGGGGAGGGAAATGGGCTTCACACATTGTACCCATGTGGGGAATCAAACCCGGGTCTTCAGCATGACAAGCGAACGCTTTAACCACTAGGCTACCCAACCACCCCTTTTTGAGTATCAATATACATATTCCAAATGTTACTTTATCACAAAGCGGCACACAACCTCATATCACTACCTTGAAGCTTATGCTTGGGGTACAAAATATATATAATTGTAACAAATGTAATACAAAAAATACAAACGGGTGGTTTCAGTGTTCAGTCAGACAACTTGCTCACAGCGATCAAGGACAAAGTGATAGGATCTTGAAATATGTTCCACTGTGCCATCATCATACAAAAAATATTGAAAACACACAGATTCAATTCCAATACATACAGGCGTTGTTCGATTAAAGAAAACCTTCAGTTTGGAAATGAGTTGTTATGTGGGTCATGGCTCATAAAGCAGTAAAGTAAACACACACTACATATAAATGAAAGGGTCAGCGGTACTCAAGCTCACCTATCATGGATTCCATTTCAATGGAAAATATTCAGTTTAATCCAAACAAATAATTAAATCCCAATACAAATGGGAAAAGTTTTGATTGGAAGGTGAGTTAAAATCATTGCAAGTGAAGAGGGATACAAGCTTGCGTTTACAAATTATCCCATCCATTTATTACAAACAACATATTTTCACATAAGATGAAGCTATCTCACCATGACATATGGCCTATTATTTATTGTTGAAAACCAAACTTTGTTTTATCTTTTCTGGAGCGTCATGTCATGCAAGACTGCAGTAATTCTTTGCTCCATTGGCTAGATGATGATTGTTTATACAGCCATGTTTTATTGTTGTGCACTGAAATTGTTAATTTGATTTAATAAAATTGTTAGTGATGATGTGTTTGATCTTATATTTTTATTGGCTAAATGTCTTCAATGTATGTTAGGAAAGGAACTCTGTTCTCAAAATACCATCATCACCAGCTTCGTCAAAACAATGTTCTTCAAAAAACCTACAGTCAGAGGCGATCAAAACAGTTTCATACAAAGTGGGTTATGAACATTGAACCTCGATTATATCACCAATTTTGTCAATATACAATGTTTTTAAAAGGTCATATGTCAGTGGCTGTGTACCATGCATCGTTGTTAAACCTTAATTTGATATTCATGATAACTGATTTCTAACACGCCTCAGAGATGCATACCTGCACAACAGAGTCAGGTTCCTCAGATGATTCTTGTAGCATGCCGTTACATTGTGTTACCATAGTGTTACCAGGGTAGTACTAGTACGCCCCTCGGCTGTTACCTGTATCATACCTGGCTGTCCCCATGCACTACCTGTATCATACCTGGCTGTACCCATGCGCTACCTGTATCATACCTGGCTGTCCCCATGCGCTACCTGTATCATACCTGGCTGTACCCATTTGCTACGTGTGTCCTACCTGAATGTTACATGTCTTCATGTGTAGTATTCACTCATCAACTTACTCTTAAGGTTGTAGATATTTTACGTCGATTAACAAAACCAAACAAAAAAACAACATAGATTTAGGAAAATTATTTACTTTATCTATGGATGACTTTTTTAAAATTAGGTGAACTGAATAAAACACAAAAGATTTTAATACAGATGATTGTTAATAATGGTGAATCATATGACAACAAATCTTTATTGTCAAATAAAACCAAAATCAATTAAATATTTTCCAGTGCTGTTTTGCAATTGTACCAATGTAAAGGTGAGCCATACAGGTTTCTTTTTCATTCCTTAGAAGCAGTATTAATCTGGAAATAGAAATCTAAAGAAATAAACTTTTCAGTATCTATGAAATTTAGGCCAGATTTGAAGTAAACCAACTAATAACTAATCAAATGACTCCGGTCAAATGCTACTCGCCACAACTGTTAATGACATAATTTGCTGACATAAATTTGAAGACATAGTTATCAATTATTATAACCTAATAATATTTCTGTCCAAATGTTACATTCTTAATTGTAATTCCACATCCTATATTTTGAATAAAGGAATCACATAAAAACCATTGCGAATAATCTATTCCTCTGAGATTGTCTGAAGATATCTCTTAAATTGAAACAAATGATCATATTTAATGTCCCAGAATGTTATCGAAGATGACATATGGATATCAAACACATATCACACTCACTTAATTACATCACACTTATTATTTATTAACCCAAATTCCAATGATTCCATTACTCAGTGAAAAGAAGCAATGAGACATCTAAGCACGCACTAATGGAGGCAATCTGGAATTAATAAAACAAAACAATACTTAAGATGAATTACTAGTACTTTGAAACTAATTTCAATAGTTCTTAGCAGTATCTCCAGATGTCATACATAATAACACGCTTCTAATCACTCCCATGGAGGACATTTGGAAGTTTTCTTAGATATAATAAAAACTCTAAATATCTTCCCCAAATCATCAAACAATGAATGCTATACTTTTGAAGAATTACAGCAAAGATCAAATTATCATCTATTGATTACAGATGGGGAAGCTTTTCAAAACTTAAATCATTGAATAAAATGCCTGTCCGTCAATAAATCCCTGAAAGAGTAATAATATACACTATATTGAAACATACTTAAACAAGAAGTTGGCATCCATAAAGCTGTATGCTTCATTTTTGACTCATCAACTTCTAGAATGTCGATCAAACAATACACTATATTTTCGCTGTAAGCAGTCTGAGGGAAAATATTACAAGATTATTTCAGTGACCTTGACAGGAGTTAAATACTTATACCAAAGATTGATAGGACCATCGACCTAAATAATAGGGAATGAGCAGACATTCGGTCAGTTCAAAGGTTTGAATGGCTGATCACTTATCAACAGCAAACACGAATGCATTGAGCGGGTGAGTGACTCTGGTATGCCACCATGAACAGTATTTCAGTTATGTAACAGCTGGTCTGCTTAATTTCAAGTGGGGCCGAAGTGAATCAGGTCTTAGATGTACATCACATTTGTGATACCCAGGATCATGGGTCTGGGCAGTTGAACGTGGTAACGTAGTCAGAGTGACAGGGAATGGAACCCATAATCGTGGTGTTTCCAAAGGGATGCAACTCTCCACTGCAAATTGTCGCATCCACAACACCTGTTCTCCCAATTCAGGTTTCACTGTATGTCACGCAGCGATGTGATTGAATTTCATTGAACGGTATGAGTGGGTGATGTTAATCTATGATATAGACTTGAAACTACACACTGTCGCTTCCTGCTGATTTATTGAGATGTCATTTCTATCATCATCGTAACAGCACGGGGTGTAAGAAGCCCCTCTAAACTGAAGTGCCCATGGAACTGTTGTTTCAGGAAAGATCTTGGATCACACCAGAGTTGAACACATGCATCAGACCTCAAGCATTAACCAGCATGTAATAATACTAAACTAAAGAATAAATATATCCTTAAAATAAACTCATTAAATTAGCACAGACCCTACACAAACATAACAGTGAGATGTTCCACTATGGAAACAATGACGATGACAACGGCGACAAAGATGACGGTGAAGTTAGCAGACTTGGAGTGAAGAAGAAAGCCTGATATTCAGCACATAAGAGTTCCTAAAGTTTGGTCCAAAATACGAAAATGGGAGCTGCAAGGCTTTATTTTGAAAGTTGAAGCACCTAGACGGATCGTGTTTGTTGATCTGATTCTTCTGGTATAAAACATCTAACATCATCAATGTTCAAAGTCATAAACATCTTCCAGATTGCCTTGTTTCTGACAAAATACAACTTGCTTTGCTAGCATAAACAGTTTCTTTCAACACTTTATTAATCATTCCGTTGTTGTAAACGTGAACCCTTGTTGATTGGTTTGTATGTTTGTATTTGCCGAATAGCAGAGACATTGTTTCAGCAGTGGTGTTTCACAACCAATATTTTTGTCTTTAGCCTAACAACCATTGTTTGGTATTACATCACACCTCATGTGGAAACAGGGACAATGTTAATTGAGATCAAACTTACACAGCTGCATGGCTAACACTATTCTTACTCCTTGCCACCCATCTCTTCAGCATTCCACACCTGGGATGTCATGGAGGGTCAAGGATATTGCTTCAACATTCGCAAAATATTTACAAAAATACGGAAGCACAAAGCAAGATAACCATCACAATTACAATCTTATAGAAGTAAAAAACAGAAATAACCTATTCACAGAAATATTGGCAACTTCAATGATGACTAATTGTCCAGGGTTGAGATCTGCATGGTCAAGTTTTTACAAGAATGTGGATTAAATTAAAACAAGTGAAGCCATGAAGCTGCACATGACTGTCCCATCATGTCCTTCAATGGAGTACATAAAGTAGTCCACGCATCATCAAATATCCACAAGCATAATCAAGCCTCTACTCAGGTACTAACTGCTACTAAAAACCTACTTCCAAGTCAATTTTCAATAACAATTTCAATTTATATGTCCTTAATTCAGCATTATCATTATTCTAAGCATCTCATTGGACATTAATTTTGTAGTATTAAGCGTACATGTATGTACAATGATGAAGCATAACATGCGGTTTGGGGTCGTCAAGTCATCGTTGGATTGTAATGACATGCCATTGTGAGAGGCGGGATCTTTCCTAGTGTATAAATAATCCAGGGAGGGGAGAAAGTTACTGTAACACATAAAACATGATTTGATTATAATGACCAGTTTAATTATTCAGATTGGAAATGAAATGGAGATAGGGTAGAATATCAAATGAAGCTTTAGATGTGATGAGCTTGAGATTACTGATACTGTGGACAGGCAGTCACTCACTCACTCCATACAAAATCTTTATCACATTTTGATACTTGTTATAGTCTAAGAACAGTAAATAGAGTTTAGAGACAGCTTAAGCTAAATCTCAAGAGAATGTCAGGTTCAACTAAATGAAACAAGTACTAGACGTACGTGGAAACCAAGTGCTGTGACAGGTGTGTCTTTGAGGTGTGTAGACCTGTCACAGAGGCTTATTCAGATCTGTGATATATGGACTAGTATATAGGATCTCAACATCTGACTGCTTTCCTGGCCATTTCTTGCAGTGCATACAAGAACACCTTGCATGTGTGTGAGCATGAGTCTACAAGCTATATTTGGCGAAAGAGCAGAAATAATTATTTCAAATAAAACTGCCATTATTTGTTTGCACTCAGTATATCATCTCTGCGGGCAACAAACAACTCCCTTTCAAGCGTTTACCCAGATAACTTCTCCCCATGTAAGTATATAAGCCTATCAACTCTAATTCAACGTTTGTAATTCTAACCAACCAAAACCTACTGATATGAATTTTGAAATAAATGGATTGGTCAGTTGTTAATTTTCAAAGAAGAAGAAGACCAGAGTAGCACAGGTACTGCAGTTTACCTTCCAGCTGGAAACAAAATTATTCCACCCTACAGTGAGCGAGTGAGCTTAGTTTTAGGCTGCACTCAGCAATATAACAGCTATATGGAAAATAATCGAGTCTGGACCAGACAATCCAGTGATCAACAGCATGAACATCAATCTACACAGTTGGGTCCACCTTTTAGACATTTATATCTTTTACGTTCTCTGAACATTTAATCACACACAATTTGACATACATGAATGATGTTAAGCACAAGATATTTGGAGGTTTAACAAAACCGATTCCCCTCATAGGTGTCTGTAGGCAGGTGCCCAGTACCCATGGCGGTCTGTTCTTAACACTCTAGCTACAGACTGACAGGCTCTGTTCATTACATGGAATGTATGTAATTGTAATATAGAATCCAATGTCACTGATACTGACATTACCAGCGATTTTCAAAAGTAAAACCTCGCCATTTGTGATTGCTTTGATAAAATATATATGTTTGCTGCAAATAATTTATAGATGTTGACATGCAGGCATTATATGTTATGACAAAGCATAAATCCCACACATATCTGTTAAATTTCAATGAAAAACTGTTCAAAAAGGAAATATATGACTGTATGGTCTGACTATGACTTTCACATTGTAACTTCTAAATTAAACTTAACACCTTTCATATATATTTAGCTTATAGAGTTTTTTTCATACTTGTACTTTTCATCTGAACCCACACGCCAAAAAATATTTCTGTTATTTATTTCTGCTTATTTTTATTTGACCTCTTATCACATTATCTGTATTCTATCTTGTTGGGTCACATTTGCAAATCAACATGGTCGACACAAACACTGTAAATACATAAGACAAAATTGTGTTTTCAGAACAGCAGTTTTTGAAGGAAATCTATACTTCCATCACATGAAGAGAACCAGGCACCGCTCATCTGTGTGCCATATAATTGATGCAGAAGCAATAGTTTAGGTCATCGACAGCACTGAATTAGGTATTGTGGTACTAAGCAGTGCTTACCTCACTCATAGCCATGACTAGATGTACAAAATATTCAAGACACATAAAATAAAACAGGATTGAAAGATTGATTTTCTTGAATAATTTTTATGTAAAAAAACTAGACTCAGACTAGGCACCATAGTTAAAACATATACGTAAAAACTATCGATGTTCTCTATTCCTCCTCACCATATACGTAAAAACTAGCGATGTTCTCTCTTCCTCCTCACCATAT
>VKKT01002660.1:67228-80741 GCA_008038995.1 Haliotis laevigata | reverse complement strand
TTAGCAGCCACAGGACTATTGTGGCAGTATAGGTGGCCACAGGACTATTGTGGCAGTATAGGTGGCCACAGGACTATTGTGGCAGAATAGGTGGCCACAGGACTGTTGTGGAAGTATTAGCAGCCACAGGACTGTTGTGGAAGTATTAGCAGCCACAGGACTATTGTGGAAGTATTAGCAGCCACTGGACTATTGTGGAAGTATTAGCAGCCACAGGACTGTTGTGGAAGTATTAGCAGCCAACGGACCATTGTGGCAATATTAGCAGCCACAGGACTGTTGTGGAAGTATTAGCAGCCACTGGACTATTGTGGCAGTATTAGCAGCCACAGGACTGTTGAGGAAGTATTAGCAGCCACAGGACGATTGTGGCAGTATTAGCAGCCACAGGACTGTTGTGGAAGTATTAGTAGCCACAGGACTATTGTGGCAGTATTAGCAGCCACAGGACTGTTGTGGAAGTATTAGCAGCCACTGGACCATTGTGGCAGTATTAGCAGCCACAGGACCATTGTGGCACTATAGGCAGCCATAAGACCATTGTGGCAGTACAGGCAGCCACAGGTTTATTGTGGCAGCCACAGGACCAAAGTGGCAGTATAGGCAGCCACAGGACTACTGTGGCAGTATTAGCAGCCACAGGACTATTGTGTCAGTGATATGTTCATATTATCACATAAGTGTATGAACTATCTAAAGATGTTTTCACCAGTGAATTATATTAATTCGAAATATATTTGATATCTAACAACAGATGTTCCTTTTAAGACGTGTGCACTTGAATGCCATCACATATGGTAAATCCCTTGCGTGAATGATCATACTGACATGTATTTCATGTGCAACCATGTTCGGCTGTTACAGTGATTGTACAGACTCCAGTGTAACCAACTGTACTAAAACAACAGCAATCTTATGATAATTTGTTCAACAACTTTTCTATTACTGTATATCAATGAGCCAAACTAACATCATGAGTTGGTACAGGAAAACAAATAAGAAAGATGTGAAAATTGTTGACGAATTTTACTTGTAACGCCTTGTAACATATGTTATATTTGGGATTAACTCCTTGTAATTAGGAATTGATCGGTACAATTTTGGAGCAAATACACTATAACATAGTTTACAGTTTTGTTCACCTTGATGAGTAAAATTAGTTTGATAACTTGACCAGATTTACGGTTTTCGAGGTGCTATAGCTATTTTGTACAACAGAACAATTGCACATAGAATGCAAATGACCTGTAGTAACACTAGGCAGCTATAATACTGTTTTTTCTTAAAAGCTTGTATTCAACTGTTGTCTCATTGCAAGGAAAGGTGGGGACTATGAGGACTTCAAAACATGTTTCCCAAATAACATGTTTGTGTCCACATGTTATGGAAGTGTTTCTATATCATGATTTAAAACAAGGCAGAACAAACTAGTAATAACCATTGGCTGAAATAAATTATTCAACAACTTCATAAGAATTAAAGTACATCATGTTCTAGAATCTGTAAACTAAAATTGAAAGCAATTATGACATTTTAACAGTGAATGATAGCTAAAACCCTGCACCGTCATTCAGTGCAAATGAGGTCTGGGTAAATAAGACTATAGATTTCCAACTGAGAAACTCTCAAAGACCCTGTTTTCACTAAAAATGTCATGAAAGTATCCTTGAAATTGTGAGACCTTGACAGTACAATATATAACTGTGTTTTCTTCAAAACATAAAATATCGAAAATGCTGGAAAAACTATTTGTCCTTTATAAGGCATAAACATGTGGTTTGTACAAACTGCAAATTAAGATGAATGCTAAAGTGTCATTATTGTTTTCCAAAATTCAACGAACTGGAAGAGATCGAGTAACTAGAAGAATGTACACGAATATTGAACGGTAACCATCACTAAATGTGAAATGTAATTAACAAGGATGTTCATTACTTGTCCTGACAGCGTGAATAACACAGGCAAACATGTAATTTCAAACATTTATTTGGTTTAGTAACTAAATACCTTATTCAGCATTTTATATTTATTATCGTCAACTCACTTGCTTTGAACTTTTTTCTGAGATCGGCATGAACGCCTTTCACAAATCGTGCTAATCGTTTATGTTCTTCTTTGTCATCATTTTCTGCAGCTGGATTAGTGGCTGCCATCGGTTATTTTACACTGTACATAAATTATAATGATATCATTTTGCATTGGTGAACGAAATTGTCAAACCGGAATGTGCGATCAGCTGAGAAGAGGAAGTACACACAGACTACCTCAACGCCACCTTGCGGTATAATAGAGAACTACTCGTCCCTTTAAAAATGTCGTCTGCTCGAGTCAGCCATTTAAATATAAAATGATCTTTAAATGCTACTGTTTCAGTAGAGAATGCATTTTGCATTATCTTGTGATGTGCTGTATTTCTATATACAAAATCCTGTAGCTCTCTTCATATTAATTCAAAATTATTCGATTTTTAATCTTTTATAAATTCAAATGGAAAAGGAAATTCGAAGAATGGCAGTCAAATTGTGCGTTAAAGTTTACAATCTTTAAGTAAATACAACTTTGATAACGGTGCACTTATCTACAATAGTCACATTTTTATCTGGCCCTGAATATGAAAATCATTCATAGTAAGTTCAGATAAATTCACGATCTGTGAATACATTTCCTATAACTACTTATCATTGCAGTTTAGCTATAATTATAATATCCAGCGAAATCTCGCAATAACATGATTCTCGATCGATTAGTGTGTGAGAGACGTAGCCCATTTCCATACTATCTCATTGTTTGTTATTTTCTGTTTACACAGCAGGTGCTTGTGACGTCACTAGGGCGCCCTCTAACGTCTTAGAACAACAATATGTCGGTTCGCGGTTAGAAAATAGGTCCAGTCAAAAACAATTAAACCACCGAAAAGCTGTATGTATTGGACACTTGTAACTTAAAAGAGTCTTATAAATATATCAAAATGATTCTTTTCGATTCAGACTGACAATGCCCGCTGTTTTTACTCTGCTTCGGCGTGCGCGGATTGATATATTTTTATTTACGGCGGCGATGTGTCCGCTCTGTGTTGTCTTACAGAGAGAAAATTAGACTATAACTGCTGGGTTTTGAGCGTGGCATTGCAGATAAAAGGTGAGAAAATTCACTTTTCTTATTAAAATGAAAATTGCAATATTCCCTTTTATTCTATATCACTTTTATGGAATGACATTGGCGACTTTTGGAGAATGTAGCCTTGTTGTTAGCCGAGTCGTGGTTTCATCTGGTGATAAACAATTTGCATAGCAAATGAGCCGTCCTCTCTGAACTTTTCCCCGATTACGTAAAGTATACGCGGAAATTTGATAGGAAGTGTGTTTGAAAAGTGAATGGTTACTACCGGTGGTTTGTCGCTTGAATGAATGACATTGAAGGAATAAAACTGACGAAAGCGGGACAAAGGCAACCGGCCAAGATTGTTGATTTTGTCTTGGCAGCCATTACAGTTTTATAATAAACAAAATGTCCCGATTCCAATGCTATCGATCAAATGGTGGAAGGGCAGCGTTTTTTTCTCATCCAGATTTTCCATTCGAACGCATGATAAGGAACGGCACACTATTGATAACAGGACAACAACACTGTAAGACATTAGGTAGATAAGAATAAACATTTTACTTGACAGCTTAGTCTCGCGCAGTTGAAGGGGACTGTCGGTTCCTGTAAACATGGACTAGCCAAGGATTGTCCAAGGTTAATGTTGTAATATATCATTTTATTGAAGAAATATGTGTATTTCATATAGGTTAAATATGACCTTCTGATTCGAATGGAATAGATAGCTAGAATGGAATTATTTATTTAACTGGGAGGGAATTGCATTGACTATCCTTGGCGAAATAAATCGTGAGTCCGTATTTATCCATCAACGTAAGTCTACGAAACGAATTTATATGTCCTTCAAAGATAAAAATCTCTGAAACATGTGAAACAATGTATTTTTATGAATGGAATATTGAGGAATGAAGTGAGTGAAGCCTGAAGCAAGTGGCAGATGGAATTCGTGACCAGCTTTTGTTTATTTATTTAGCAGGAAACCCATTGGGTTGGACCAGGGCTCGACTTAGCTACATTGCAATGACTAAATTTCATTCTGTGTACTCACTAGCTGTCGCGAGGGTCGGTTTGAAAGGGCTGCTAGGCATTGCAGTGTCCCAGCTTTGTTGGGCTGTGGCGTGTTTACTTTGAGGAAATTTGTATTAAGATTTCCATTTATATGATTGGCACATGTATTTGCTGATTGTTATTTTTGTTTACCAATGGCGCGATTGCAAATGCCAGATGTGGGCGCTTTTATTGGGAGACTTTATCTAATGAAACCAGCATCTCGTTTCAGCACAGGGTCTTTGTGGCTCTACCAGTCTTCATAAAGCCTTTTCATATTTGCTGGCTATTTGTAAATATCACCAAATATACCCACGTTCGTCATGGGACTGGGCCTGTAATTGGTGTTTATTTAGGGCCTTCTTTCATGATAACCATTGGCTGTAGGTTTTCAAGACTATTGAACATGTTGAAAGACAATATGAAGAATCCATCATTATGATTCTGTGCAAATTAAATAACAAGCTATGAAACTAGAATACTTAAGATGTCACAGATTTTTATTACATGTAAGTTACATTGTGGTGAACCCATATACATTTACTCTTTAAACTGAAATGGAATGTTTTGCAGGTCACGTAATAATAAAATATATATCGTGAGTCAAACATTAAACGTAGAATGAATGAAATACAATGAGAAATGTAAAGTGATATGCATTGTGTTGTCATAAATCATTGTGTGGGAGAAGTCCTTTGGGTGAAATCTTTCGATCACCTATTTATGTTGTGAATTATACCACATGTGCCCACTAAATGATTTATGTCTGTGTCAGGACGCATATTGTGTAAACCGACCCTGCTTTTTATCCTCCTTAAGATCAGAATGGATGATGCAGTAATATTCTTTCTGCCACATAGTGACTTTATGAGAAAAAATTGAAATAGCCCTCTAAAGTGCTTCTCATATATACAATTATCACTCATCTTTTAATTCTTCATCCTCCCCCGTCATATACACACCTCACACCTGACCCCAAACCATCACGATCGCTATTCCTGATGGGCTAGGATACACCTGTAGTTTGCAGTAAATTGAGTCTGATGATAATAGATAATGTTTAGTCGTGAACATTATCTCTGACTGACATTACTGTTAATCTGATAAAATGTCTTCTTTGAAACAGCAAATACTAACATTTTTGTAGATATATGTCACCTGTAAATAGTTGTGTGTCCCATTGGTAGTCCATGTAATAACTGATGTGCAGTAAACTCTGCTTGAAGAAGGAACTGCACATGGATTTGGTGGTCAATCTCAGTTGGTTAGCGTATATGATGACCATAGATTAGCTAATCTCATAGTTAAGTTGAGGCCCTAACTTGACTCTTAAAGTCAGTATAAAAGTGGTATGTCTGGTACATCAGTCGGACCATCAACCTTCGTACATCTTCTCGTCATGATCAGTTATCGGAAATAAAGTATCAAGAAATCTGTATTGATTACACAAGATAATCCTATGTCATAATAATACGTTCTTTGAATATATGGACTTATATTCGTAATCTAATTTATCTATATTACTCAAATTGTCATTCAGTAGTGTTTAAATTAACTGCACTATTTGCAGCAGAATTGTGTGTCCTTCTGTTTACTTACAACTAAATTCATATTGCCTCCAATCACGCCTCGAAACAAAGAGTAGTTGACACAAAATGGATACATATAAAATATTTTTCATTTAAAATCATATTTGTTGTAAATGGACGATCACATGTCCGCAAACTGTTTTCATAATGGTGAAATTGTTCCTTGCATAAAGATTAACCGATTATATACCAAAGTGCTTCCACATAATCTTAAATATGACTATCATTATTGAATTCATAGAGGAAAACCTGCAGTTAAAATAAAATAATTTTAGATTCTTTTGCTAAAATACAAGTCACAGATAGTATTTTTCCAATTACTGCATCATTAATCCCTGCATATAATACATTGCTTTGTAAAAAAACATGTTAGAACTGAAAATGTAAATCATTTTGTCCAGTGATGTTTATTTGCAAATTTGATAAGTAAAGTTGTTTTCTCTCGTTCGTTCAAACAAAGTGAAACAATGTAATTTTTTTACCACTAGAAAAAGTTTGATGATCCGAACCCTTTCTACAGAATGCCCCTTTTTGTCTTAAAAATTTGGCACATTTGGGGTCATATATGGTACTTTTCATTAGGGCAGCAGGTTTATTTTTTGTGTTTCTCTATGTCCGTCCGACCCTTCTAATTTTATTGCCGATCTCCCAAAACCCTTTTTTCTCATTCCAACACTGCCGACTCGAACCCGAAACATACCACCTCGTCATATAAAATGTTTATCTATCTAAAATGTTTTAATCAGTTGCTGCCACAAGTCCAAAGAACACGAGAAATTTAATAAGAATTACAATAGATGAGAATCAAGAACATTATTCCTTTTTAATGTTTTCTTAGTTTTTTTTGTTTTTTTCCCCTGACCGACTGACCCACGTTCAGAATTTGGTAGCTATGTGAAGCACATAAAAAAAATGATGCCCTTATACCCTGACAATATGGGTCAGCGTTGATACAATCAATCACGGGTATATCTGGTCCAGTCTGTAATGTTTACTGTCTGGTATCTTATAGATGGAATATTGTTGTTTGTCGAGTGACCCTGCCTGCAACAGGCCAATTCTACATTAGGTTCTTCACTCTTGAAATATTTATTTCAGGTAAACTGACTGGCCCATTAATTGTGACACAAGTTTGAACCCATTTTAAACAATTAGAGAAAAAAATGGATGCTTATTGTTCCCTTCTGTCCACATTATTGTAGACAGTGTTCTAATTTGTCAGTCATGAGTTTGTTTCACCTTCTACTTACAGATATGTATCCCAATATCTCAATGGATAGATGTGTTGTTTCTCTTCCAACAAATCAAAATAACAAAGCGTAAGTCATGATTTATGTTGAAAGTTAACTTTCACGCATCACATTGAGAAGCATTACACAAGTTGGATTAGTGAGGTTGTATGTCAATTTTACTTTCCATATCTATAACCTGAATGAACTAAAAGAAAGTAACCTTAGAAGAGTGTCTCCAAATGAATGTTGAAGACACAGCTTTAAATCATTTAAATGTCTTTTTAAACTTTTAACTCACTCTTGTTACCATGGTTACACAGACTATGGTAAGTACTGAGTAAGTGAATGCCCCTAGATGTGATATTGGAACGGTACTATTAGCTAGCATGGTAAAAGAAATCACTCATGCAACTTTGATCCAGGAAAAACTTCTAAGTAACTGTCAGATGTCATTTTGTAAAATGAAACTGACATTGTCTGTTTTCTAAAGGTTTTTGAAACACTCTTTTTATCATAATGTAGTATGGTCTAGTAGTTGAATGTACCAATGGGTGAAAGAATGAGTAACATTGTACTCTTTGGTAACCACCAACTCCCCATCTGACCCTGCTCTCATAAGAGACATTACCTTTAGGCCAAATGAAAAAAATGTTGTGGTTCCGATTACACCTCTTTTAAATTTTGGGTAGGTAGGTAGGAATTCTTTTTACATATTCTTTTTTTAAGAAGTAAAGTACGAACTAATAACTCATTTAGCAATGTGTAATTGTTTATTTATTCAATCTTGAGGCCATCATGTCGACTTTCTCTATCAGAATGACCGATGTCTGTCCATGCTGGGAAAAAACAGTGGTACCTGAAAGTTATTTTATTCATACCGCTTAAAAAAAATAGGGTCGGCACCAGAATTCAAGGGTTGGTCGGGTAATCGGAACCACAACATTTGTTTTAAGGCCTTAGAGAACAGTTTTACCCCAGAACCAGACAAAAAAATAAACATTTCCAGACAGACAAAAATATGTGAGTTGTTACTTATTTCTTAGAATTGTCCACCTGATCAACAATAACAAGTACAGATAAATATTTAAGAAAATGGACAATGTAATAACAGAAAGTTGCCTCCTGCTTTCCAAAACAAGATTGCCATCTGTCTATAAAGACATGGGGAGGGGTTCATCGGTTTCAGCACACCAAACTTTCACATGGGAAGATTGGTAATTTCTGAAGCCAGTTACAAACAAACCTGCCAGCTATAACCTAAACATTGCCTGCGATGTCATCCCTTGCCTGGTCCATGGTTTATAAATGTGGAGTGTATGTGGAGGTTAGCTGGTTTTGACATGGGTTTACAGGATATCATATATTGTTTGGCGTCTCTGTATTCCTGGGGAGGCTTATACAGCAGACATAAGTAAACAACAAGGCAACCTGTTTGTTAGTCCTCAGGAAAACATCATTCTTGAGATAATGCCATTTTCTATTTATTCTGGCGATATCGTAAATACCTCTGTTGACAACCTTTTATTATAAGTTGAGCTCACCAAGTGCGAGTTTGGGCTTAATGATAAAATCAAGTTTGTGCCAAAGTTTATATTGTGCATTTTGCTGTGACCAAACAAAGCTTTACGCTTTCGTCACATGTATTGCTCGCTGTCTGAAAACAAAAACAATTTAACTGGAACATGTGACTAAACATTCATTACAGACTCGGGGTTTTTCATGTAGAATATATTAGATGCTTCTTCCAAGGTGTAATCTGAAAGTTCATCACTGAGTTTGGTTTTGAACTTTATTTATGAGGAACAAAGACCAATGTTACAAGACTCAACTTTAGTCTCCACTTTGTATGAATGGTTGTCATTGGGTAGTTGAGTGGTTAATGCGTTCTCTTGCCATGACCTGGATTTGATTCCCAATTTGCAGTCAGTCAATAAAAAGTTCCTTTCAAATGACAGGTATGTTTACAGTCAGTCTTAGCCTTCTCTGTTTCTGTTGTGTGAAGTACAGTGAGTTAAGCCAGTGATATAAAGAGGGACAATAACTGGATGATGGTAAGAGCTATGTCGCAACTATGAAAAAGTTTAGAAAAGGTTCCAGGGCGACAGCTCATTCTAGGGACAGTCATAACCTGCAGCAGTTTTTGGCTTAAGACCCCAAACACAACATGGTAAATATCTGGTTTGATTCTGGTGACCAAGTACCTGTTTGAAGCCAAGTTTATTTCTTGTTCACTGAGTAAATTTTGCAAAGGGTATCCTTTTTTCAAGTATATTTTTAAATTTTGATTCAAGTCAGGGGTGATTTGGTGTAAGACCAGGGCTATCTCACTTCATGTTCAAACATCTAGCGAAACAGCAACCCAACCCATAAGTTCTCGTTTACTACACAAGGGAGAAATAGCAGTCCTTATGCTGCTATTTGTATTTGAGAGGTTCTCCTTCATTAGCTAAAATAATGTCTTATAAAGTTGACCAGGTAGGAAGAAGAATTTTCCTATAACTTGAATACATATATGTTGAGAGCTGTTTGTTGCAACAAGGAATTGATGGATTATAAGATTTGTGTCTTCTGTGTGTTGGGCGCTTGTAGGTCATTATAGTTTGTAAGGGGAGATAATAACAAGCTAATTTAGTGGGTGAGGAGTGGTAGTGCATTGAGGGGGCATGTAACAATGGCCCACGCCAGGAAGCGTGGCTCTTATTTCGCTATACTTAGTATTCCGGCAGGATGCTACTTGCAGTGGGACATACATATATAGGTTACATGGTGATCTTGTACAAAGTTGTAGATGTACGATCCTCTCTTGTGAAAATACCTCTCTGAGCATGTGGCAAATCTGAAACTGATCTGTCATGTTTTTAGAACAAATAAATTTAAGTTATTACTACTGTGATAATAATGTTAATGTTTTTATTTGTGATTGTTCCAATGTAGGTTATATGTGTAGTATTGCATAACACTGCAACAGTTCCATATATATCTAACATTGCTGTCATGGGCATTATGGGCTGTCAAGTTTCTAAGTTGTTGGCACTCTTAAATTCACAATATATGCTTTGTTTTCCTGTTTCATCCGTGTGCTAACCAGTTCCTGACATATACCTATTAGAACATGTCTGTGCAGGTGGGGCACCATGTTTTGTACACCAGGTTCACCATAACAAGCACCCAAGGTGCATATAAATTGACAGATGGGTACCTATCTAAACCATACACATAAATTTGTTTATTTTCAGAGAAACAAATTTAGTTAAATTATAAATGAAAAGGACATTTTTCAGTAATAGGGCAGGGCATAATATACCTCATCTGTGTTGCTGGTCTCTGTAAAATTAATGAGTAATATCCCCAGAAAATATGTTAGTATGGGACTCCCATAAAGACTTCTTACAGACTGGTCTACCAGTTGGTCAGGGAGGCTATGAAGTGGGGGCTTAGTGATTGGGAGAGTGTAACCATGTGGGAATTTGAACCACTTTTATTCTTTCTATGCTTCATGCAACTTGACAATTATATTTATAAACATGCATTGTGTAAATTAATGCTTTAGTCACAAAAAGAAGTTTTTATGATTATAATCCAAAATGTCTAAAGGAATTTTTTAAACCTTCGAAATGAGTATAAGAGTATAATATCAAACGTTTTGTAAAATGTTGGCAATGTCCTATTGTTGTTTGTCTCACAAAAATTTTACAAGACACCAGTTTAAGCTCATGTTCAAGACGTTAGCTTTTGTGTTTTTGTGGACTAGTGAAGTATTTTGTGCCTCATTATAATTGTAATTAGATTTTGCACCAAAGTAGTGATACAAATGCTTATTCGATCTCACAAAAATATGTATTTAGTTATCAATATTTATGCAATGTCTAGCAGTATTAGAGACATAGTCTTAATGTGGATATATGCATATCTTGGTTACCGTCTTCCTGTGTCGAACACCTACTCCCCTGTTAATCAAGTCCATTGGCCATAAACCTGCCTGTGTGCCAGCAAGGTTCACACACCTACTGGATGTCATGGGAAGCACTTCATTTTGGGGAACCGGATAATTATGACACCCTTCTGAGGGCAACACAGTGCTGTAGGGCACAGAGCATAAACATACCTGATACAATGATGGCCGTGATCAAGACAGCATGACCAGAACAGCCCTGGGCTATCTCTCCTTACTCTATGCCCAGTAAGGCCATTACAGGTCAGGGTGTTCTGGTGCTCTGGGAGAAATACTGGGGTGGATCTTTGTCCATTTGTATACTTATAGCAGCAGTCTCTTGGAAGGGCTATAAATTCCAAGACCATTATCCTTTAGTTGTCTCTTATCTCACATTTCGGTCACTTCAGGACAACTGAGTCTGTATACAGTAGAGGCATAACTGTCTTGAGCCATGTCACTTAGACCTTGTCTGGTAGGGTCATGTCAGGACAGCTTCATCTAATATACAGTAGGGTTAAGATTCTTCTTGGCCCACTGACCGAGAGCTTGATGAGCCATCTTCTTCCTTTCTTAGAGACCTTTCTTAACAGTAGTAGTTCCCACTCTGTCACTCATTTACAAGCTCAACAAGAAATGACAACCATGCTAAAATGTATGACATTGGTTTTGTTCTTAAAAAAAGTTGAAGAATCTTATGAGGGGGGCAGAAAGGCCTTTTGCTGCTAACAATCGACATTTGTTAATATTGTCAGCTCGTGTAAGTAAATGGTTAGTAATCATATCAATGACCTGGTTTTATTTTTCACATTGGTACAATGTATGATTTTTTTCTTTTTTTTTACTTTTATTTTAACGCTGCACTCAGAAATATTCCAGTGGTCTGTAAATGATTCGAGTCTGGATCTGCCTATGCGATTGGGATAGGATGACATGTGTCAACCATTGGTCAGTCAGCGAGCCTGACCATCCGATTCTGTTAGTCGCTTCTTAAGACAAGCATGGGTTGCTGAAGACCAGTTCTAAGCTTGATCTTCACAGGTTACATTGTATGAATCCTAGAAATAAGTTATGATGATTTATATATATTCTTGGAGATGTTTCTGAGGTAATGAGCTCTCAGTTGTATTGCATTGATTGTGGTATTAGTGTATGGCCATATTACATCCCTTGGTGATTACAGGTGTGACGATACAGAAATATCACGATACGATACGTATTGCGATATCTTGGAACAATACAACTCGATTCGATGCATATCACAATATGCTATCTTTAGTTATTTTCTTTCAAAATGTATATTTGGATAGTAAGTAACACTGTAAATTTTGACATAACCACCAATTTCTGGTGAAAATTGATAATTTTAAGGTCAACGATACATATCACGATACGATAAAGTATCACGATTATCGATACTACGATATATCGTCACAGCTCTATTGGTGATAGTGTATGAATATAGGACCCCTTTATAGAATAGTTGCTGATTAAATGGAATTTACGATGTTTGATTTTAATCGTAAATTGTATCTTTGTGATTTATGATTGTATTACCTAAATGAAGTAAATATTGATATCTTTGGTAGCAAGGGCATCACTATAGTCTGTTTGGCTCAAAATCCGACCGATGAATTGCAATCTAACTTGAAAATTACTAAACATATAATACTCAATGAAACACTGATCATAGTCAAAACATCAGACTAACTTTGTGATTTTTTTGCAGAATTTATGTCCTTAAATATAAAAGTTGTTTAACAAACAATCATTAAAATTTTGACACAGTTCACTATTTGTTACGAGGGAGGGGTGCAAAGAGAGAAACAGCCAGTTGTGCGAGAAAGGATGGAGACGGCACAGCACAGGTATATGATTCAATAACTTTGTCGGCACTTGGGCACGTGCTCCATATACACCTGGCTGTTCCTCTCTTTGCAGTCCTCCCTGGTAAGAAATAGTGAACATTAGATTGCAATTCATCAGTCCGATTTTGAGCCAAACAGACTATAGCAAGACATGAATCTACTCTGTATGATAAGACAGATCTCAGTCATTAATTACTTCCAGGTGTTGTGGTACGAGTGTATAAGACAGACCTGCCTCCTGAACTATGCATGTACACAAGAAAAAAGTTTTGCAACACCCCATTTTTACCATACCAAAGGGGCTTATCCAAACCACAATTTAACTTACAATCTGGATAAATTGACCTTTAAGAAAAAATTAATAGCAAATCTAAACACCATTCAAACAAGCAAACATTTCAGAAAATTTCTTCATTTTGTAGTTGTGATAACTATGGTCAGTAAGTATAATCATGTTTAAGGTATAGACATACCATCCTCAAGAAGTCACATAGCAGTAACTGAGCACAATGTAAATATCTCGTCTCTTGCATATTCTGTGACCCATAATGTCCCAAACGTGCTCTATGGCCCTCATTCTCGAAACATTCGTAGCCCTAAGAATTCTTAACTTTGATCTTAGCCAATGTGTTAAGAATGGACTTAAGAAGTTTGTAGGTCTACGAACTTTTCCAGAATAGCTAGCCTGGACTCTTGGAGGGCCAAGGTGTACCACTGACCATTCCGATTTTGTCGTATCGGCTG
>VKKT01002660.1:55174-67178 GCA_008038995.1 Haliotis laevigata | reverse complement strand
CAAAGAAACATATTTATCATTTGAAAATAACTGCTATATGTGGGTTAATTTAAACATCATGGATGTTGCGATACTTTTTTCCATGTGTATATTTCGGTATGGTGTATGATAAGGTACACCTGTCTCACTAAGTACTTCCAGTGTGAGAACGTTCCAGTTGTGGGAATTTTAGAACTGATTAAAATTTCAAAATGTTTGACAAACCCTGTGACAGTTGAATGACAAATATTCAAGGAAGTAGTTTTGGAGATTTTCATATTTTGTTTAGCTTGAACATGACTTTTAACTTTTAAAAACATTTCATTACAATTAATGGACATCAGCTTTACCTTGACTGCTAGATGGCTACAGCTTTCAGAGTCGAAATATATGCACAGGAATGTGAAGCTGTTATTTCATTGTACATTTTGTTCACTCTGATACCTTATCGCTTATCGACATAATTTTCACTTGTGTAGATATGCCCTGATGCTAAATATGTAAACTGTGAATACAGCGTTATCTGTTGCTCCATTTGACGTTTACTTTTCATACTCTCTGACAGTTGTTTTGGTAAAATGTTTTGTACATAGTGAATTTCAACTATGTCAAATCTTAGACTGAAAAAGCATGACATGTCTCTGTTTCTTTTCATCTTTGAAAATCGTTAAAAATTCATGTGAAATCCTGCAATAGTTTTGTTTGGGTTTAAAGTTTCTTTTTGAGACCATTATTAATCATCGTTGATAGGTGTTATTGTGTCTTTTTATGATTGTTTTTTTTTTAATGAAATTGTATTTGTTTTGTGAAGTATTCTTTCAGATCGTAAGAACGGGCAATTAGGCCGACCTGAATGCTTCGCCATTGCTGCTGTTACTGATAATGATACAAGATAGCACCGACTTTTTGTCTTTATGACTGGCACTTCGTAAGGTTATTGCAACGCATTCGTGGCAGCACATCAATGGTTTCTCTTTGTCATACTCTTAACTGTACTAAGCACAATAACTGCCCATCACAAGTCGAATCCACATGATTTAATCCTTGTTTCACGGTCATTATGCATTATCAGAGTCCGTGAATGATTGAGCTGTAGTTTGAATGAGTTTGGTACACTTCGGATGATATTTTAATATCTGTTTGGAAATGTTTCTAGGATGTCTTTGTAGGAAGGGAATAGCATGTGCATGTAAATGCATGATGCATGTTGGGATTTGGAGAGGAGGCTGTATTTTTTATTGGATTGTAAAATTTATGTTTTAATTTTATACTATGTATTCAGGGATGAATTGTCACTAGCCAAAAGGTTCTTGAAAGTTTGTCCCAAATGTTTCCGAGTAGAAGGCATCATATGATGTCATTGTTATTATAGTCTAGTGTTAATTGAAAGAGGGATGTTGGGCTTTCTTCTATTATGTTATTCTTGTCACAGCCCCTGAATCTTCAGTTTTTTTATATCAGGGAAGTAAAGACTCTGTAAATGAATTAAATGAATTTCAAACACTGTATGAGAAAATATCTGATCAAACATTGATCATTTGGGTTTCATACGCTGTATATTTCATGTATCTTATGCTTAGCCTCTGAAAATTACGTTTAACTTCTTTTAAGTGGCATTTTAAAAATGGGATGTGGAATGTTGACTTACTTTATTGATAACAAATTCTTTTATTTGGTGAGTGCACCACTTCGGTCCAGATTTTTGTACCGGTGTCCCTGCTTGACAATATGGTAGATGTGTCTGTATCGAAACGTCACATTCATGATGAATATAAAGGATGTTTTTTCAAAGCCACAAACTTTATAGAAGATGTAGTGAAAATAAGTTAACATGTATTCTGAGTCAGATAAGTGGTGGAAAAGATTAACTGCAAAGTACAAAATACACAATGAGTTGTTTATCGCCAATATTGAAGTGATGTAGACAAATAGATGTGAGATATCCTGTTTTTCAGGTGCTAAAATGATCAAGGGCTTAAATTATGAAAACTGAGAAAGTTTTTCACAGTTACAGTCTTTGTAAGAACAAAAAGAAAATTGGTAAACCAAACAAGAAGTTCTTTGCCATATGAAACCATTGGTTAGGACAGTGGGTTGATATGAGGGCTCATCATGCACTCTGACTGGAAGTTCATTTCCTACTAATTGTGTGAAGGCCTGCCATTCTATAAGCCCCTTTCCTGAAAAGAAACTGGATGTGGTCTAATAAGTCTGTATGTCTGTAGTGTACAATAATAATACTTGCAAGTATGTCTGTTGTTGTATGTTGTTGTATGTTGTAACCCGGCTCCAGATAAGAGCTGTATCGGCGGATAAAAAATATGCACGATACGGTAGGAAATAATTTAGAAAACGTAACAGATACTCACCACAGCAATGGTGTACGGTCTTAAAATCATTTACAGGCATATTTAYCTGAAAAAGTATTGTTTTATTGTTTATTGACCTGTTTACACAAGAGTAGCAATGTTGTGGTGCATATAGAAACGAAACACAAGATTACTGATACGCCATTAAATTCCTTTCAGTACTCTAAATGTACTCTTAAGTTTTTCCAGTACTCCTATATTGAAAACATGAGGAGTATGTACTCAATATGTTGAAAAATTATCTGGAGCCCTGTTGTATCCAAGGTTAACATAACGGTCATACTTTCAACTCAACCCTTGGTACAATAACTGATGATAAAATTTGGACATAATGAGCTTTTGGAACATTATTAAAACATATCAGTGAACTTAACTCTAATATATATTTTATATATCTGAATGGTGAAGTCATGTGCGTCACGGGACAATTACTTTGATATTCTTGGGAGGCTATAATTTTATAGAAGAAAATATAATGTCAGAGAAATGATTATGCTTCAGATTGTTGGAAAAGAAAGATGTTGTCTTTCACAAAATGTATACTTTCTTTAAAAAATGTGAAAGGCTACTGAAAAAACCCAACTTGATCTTAGCGCATTTGAATGATTGGGGGGAGAAACCTTCGGTTCAAATATTTAACACATGTTGAGGATTACTAGAGGGCAATGCACACTTTTGAAATAAATATTACACTTGACACCAGGAATTGTTTGCCTTGACAGAGTAACAGGAAAAGGTATTTTTTGGAATACATAATTCTTGCATAAAATTTCTCTTCATCCCTTCAAAAGAGTTACGGGTTTTATGACTTGGTATTTTACTGGGCACCATTTGTTTTTGTGCTATATGATGTAGCCGCTCACATCAATGTGGCTTGGTGAAAAATATTTTAAGGCTGAAAAAGAGCAAGAGTATGAAATCATAGTCTCTTTACACAATCAAATGGTTTCTTTGAGTGGCATTTTAGAAGTTGGGAAGTACAATATTGAACAAACTCTATGGATAACAACTTCTTGTATTCGTGAGTGCGACGTTACAAGAATCTGTATTGAAACATCACACTCACGAATAAAAGAAGTTGTTATCCATAAAGTTTGTTCTATAAAATCAAATGGTTGATTTCTTAACACATGGGTTGTAATCCCAACATGGGTACAATGTGTGAAGCCCCATTTTTGGTGTCCCCTGCCATGATATTGCTGGAATACTGTAAAACCATGCTCACTCTTAGCCAAACCTTTTGGATAACAGGATTTTTCTAATTAATTCATTTGGGTAGATTTAACACAGACTTTAAACTTTCTTCAATATAATGTGTTTGCAGTCGTCAGATCAGATATTGAAAAATTTAAGTTCTGAATCTGCAGTTGTATTGTTTTGTTGTTATGGATGGACAAATAAGAAATGATAAATAGTTTGATATATTCGTCCAGGGTCCTAAAAAGCAAACAATGTGTGACAGGTTTTGAATGCTGCTGGAATTACAAAAAATGTTTATGATGACAGGATTACAATTTGTGTTCACTTAATTGGCATCCATTTTGGTATCTATCTAAATCTTTAATGAGGTCTGATGTGCCAACCAATGCTTGGGTCATTTAATGAAATATGTATGTTGGAGAATCTACAGCCTGCTCTGCAGTGTTAAAGATCTGGATGTGGGTGGTTTCTTTTGTATTTGTTTTATTGTATTTATGTTTTGAATTTAGGGACCTCCAAATATATTTATTCTGCATTTTCTGAACACAGTTCTATGTGTCATATCCTAGATATGAGTAGTTTTAGGCTAATATTAGGTAACATTTGTAATGTCCTTTTTGTGTCCGGGTATCATTGCATTTGACAAATGAAAATTAACTAGGATTTGAGATTTCTTAATTTTAGCTCATCTGACGTAAAGGGTCATGTAACCATATGTCATTGAATGCGCTCTGTCATCTCTTCTTGGTATCCATTCACTATTGTCATCAACAAGGGTGGGCGATAATACAGGTTAACCGGTATATTGCTACTCGAGCTTCACAATACGATATATTGCGGTACAATTTCGCGAACCGGTTCACCCGATACGATCGGTGATTTTATTGATGTAGTTAAAACTACTAATAACATTTGTATTTTGTTTATATTATTATACATTAATAGTTTTGAGAATGTGTATTGGTCATATAATTGCATTTGCGTGGCTTTTAAACCATATAAATAAAAAAATAGATTGGTACCAGAACTCGTTGTAAGGATAAGTAAACCAAAATGGCTGACGCCGCTGCAGACGCTTTTTCTCGAGTCCCAAACTTTGAAGCAAGGTCTTAATTTGGAAACATTTTCAATTGATCTCTTGTACAATGACATCTGAGTCCTGACAATGGCCAGAGGCATTGTTTCAACAGAAAGGAAACAGTAATTTCATTACCTTACACCATGTGTTACACTTTCACAACATATTGCAATACGCCAATACATATCACAATATATTGCAATATGAAAATTGTGGCAATACCCAGTCATCAACGTAAGTATCAACCATAAACTTCGCATTGCTGACTTTTACTACAGAATGCTGATGGATTCAGTTTAAGTCTTGCATGGATTGTATTGTAAGTGGGTTCAAATTTGGTCAAGGCATCCAACTTGTAATTTCAATATGGACACATGGTAGCCATCTTCGATTTAAGAAATGTTAACATTAAAATATCTCCTTACTTGAAAGTTGGTGATTGAGATTTGTACTTGGATTTGATATGGAAATCACAATAAGTCACACATCTTACAAATTTCTTTCTTTACAAACCACTAGACAATTATGAAATTGTAATCTTGCACTGTTGTTCTCACCTATCAAGACAGTCTAATTTCTTTAAGAAGATCATTTCCGATTCATGTTAGCTATGTTGAAAAACTTGTTTATGGCCAATACCCCCACTTTGTTGTACCAAGTTTAAAGGAGCGCTACAACATGTGTAGTTACTTATTCCTGGGACTCTATGTGAAGGTTCCATTTTTGCAGCATTCTAGGGGGTTCAGTATTTTGAACAAACATTATTTTCAAGTATTATGCACAGATTATACCTGATCATATCCCTTCAACACAGTCATTTATTATAAAGTATTAACAAACTTGGTCAATAAAACATTGAGATAAAGTATTGCAAGACATAATGAATTTAAGTATGTCTCCTTTTCTGTTAGGCATGTTTTGATGTACAGAGATTGTGTGTACTTTATCATTAACAAAGTCTGAAGTAGCTGTCAGCTTGGCCGGCTCACATCTACCAGTCATTCAGTTGCATCGTATTACCAATTAAAAAACTTCAATTACTTTGGATGCAAAAGAATTGTATCTGAAAATAATATTTTATCAGGACTAACATTTTCAACAATATGCTATTTTAGTATTTTATATTTTGATATGAATACTTTATTTAATATTATGCATACAGCCGATCGCTTTGGTCAGATTTGTTTTAGGTATGGAACTACCTGACAAATTACAATTGAAGACCCTTTGTTTACAGGAGCTGAACTTCAGCTTATATTTGTCTCAGTATGAAGTTAACATGTTTTGTTCTGATCGTTTCTGGGCAGTGGGGTAGCTTAGTGGTTAAAACGTTTGCTTGTCACGTCGTGGGCCCTGGTTTGATTCCCCACATGGGTTCAATGTGTGAAGCTCATTTCTGGTGCCCCCTGCCGTGATATTGCTGGAATATTGCTGAAAGCAGCGTAAACCTAAACTCACTCACTCACTGATCCTTTCTTTAGTTAAGTTCACGCAGAAAATATCAAAATATCAAGGCTGACTTCTATTGAGTAGTTGTTAAAATGTTGCCTACATACAGCGAGTGACCTTCAGTACCTGGCCTCTATTTGTTCTGCATTGTCTGCAGAAATATGTTTTTAAGTAATTCTTTCGAAAATGTTGTAGCAGGTGACAGGTGACAGCTGTTTGATTCAGTGACAAGAAGACTATGACTTGCATTGATTAAATCTCCTCTGTTACAACAGAGACCATAATCTATTATATGGTCTCTGGTTACAAAATCTGTGCTTGTTGAATGCTGCAGGAAGTCTTCAATCACTGGGCAGTGGGCCTCTCTCGTTTAAACCATGTCTTTACCTGCCTCATTGAAACACAAATTAAAACATGGTTTGCACAGTTATTATTTTGATCCAGTCTTATTGTTTTTTGTTGTTGTTTTTCTTGTCATTATTTTCAACTGCAGACATTATTGTGTCCATACTCATTCCTGATGAGTTATGTGTTACTGCCTTTGTGGAATTATTGCTTCCATGTGGGTTGACCCATCGATGGGAAGGCTGGTTCATGGGTATTTCAAGTTATTTCTTTTAAATAGGTTGTCAAAACCTGATCACCATGTAGCAGTCATGAATCTGGCCATCTATGAACAGAAAGCTACTCAATTTGAGTGGTGGTATGAATCCGAGCATAGTGAAGGGTCTTTATTATGTTTATTAAGTTGACCTAGGTGCCCTGCACATTATGTTATCCATGTGCCCTGCACATGGGTTTCTCAAGTAGACTGTGTTCTTTATTTCTAATACAAATCATAACAGTTTCTTGAGATCCACGTGCGTTTATTGCTTAATGATATTCACCCTTTGTCTCTGAGAAGTTTGTATTTTCTGGAATTAATATGTATCTGTGGCCTAAATCAGAACCTATTTTGTCAATCTGTGCAACCAATATCATTAGGTTCAAAGTTTTCTATTTTACAGAATTCATTGAAATGAAAAAACTGGTCTTAAAACAGCAACTTTTGTTGCCCATGATTGTGTATGCCCAAAACTGAGATGGGAAGCAGTTCTATGCAACATCAACCCTGGCAATATTGTATCTGTATAGAAATGCTAAAACCAGAGATGGTGGAACCCAATAATCAATAGGAGTAAATGAAGTAAACAAACGAACCCCCTTGCCCGCATGGCCGTAATGAAATCTATATCGCCATATGATTACAGATCATGCTCAGGTCGTGCAGAGCAACCCTCCAGTCAACTGGTGTGCAGGCAAGCAGTCAGCGGGCTGGCACTCACACAAACTTGACCCACTACGACCATTCGCTATGCTCGCATAATGAGTTCTTACATGTGGCTACGACTGATATCACATGGTATGACGATAAGCCTCGTAATGTCCAGGGATACTGGTCCTATGCTGGAGTTCAGCTTGTGAGATGCAAGAGTTTCCACTGTGTTGTTGAAGGCCTGTAACCGGAATGATCTGTTAACTTTTGTCACTTGTTTTTATATATAAAGGCACTCATGAAATGGATATCTGATTTCAAGGGAATACTTGATTAAGACTCTAGGTTGACGAAGTTCAGGTCTCAGTAAGGTAGTTGCTTGGTTTTGAATTGTTGAAGTATTTATCCTGATTTATTCTTTTTGAAAATGATTTCACTTATATTTGTTGCCTGCCATGAAGGTAATCCTGGAAAGCTAGGATACATTTATTGCTGAATCCTATAACCTAAATATAATTTAAAATCTGCATTTTTGTTCTTTGTGTTTGTTATCATAGGGATTGTTTCATACTGACATGTGATTGGCTTACTGTTTTTGCTCATGTGGTAACAACTGTCAGCTGTTATGACACCTTGTAAAGTGTGTCAGTGAGCTTGGATATATGGAGGCTTGTTTCCTTGGTCAGTGTTTGAAACCAGTTTATCGCCAGAGATTTTTTCAGATATGATTGTGTGGAATATCTCACTGTTTATGTTAGGATGTCTTGATCAGACCACATATAGCAGTTCATATTTGATGTTAATGTTTGGGTACATTCTGTTTTAAAATTTTGCATATTTGTTTATGCAGTGTTTCTGCTTAAATTAATGTTGTACCTGAAGGGTATTTTTGTACATATAAACATATCTAAAACTTATCTAAAATTTTCAACTCTGTAAAAAAGTTGATTTTTTGGTTTCAGTCTATAAGACTTTCCCGAACTTTACAATCTCGATTTTGCTGGTATTAAAGTATCACTGCCGACATGCTTGAGATGCGGGTGGAGCTCGGTTACCGCGACAACAATTTCTTGAAACCAGCCCACTTTCCAACTGGTGTTACGCCACCTCCACTATTACATGCTTCATCTCTTGAACTGTTCTCACCCCCTGTGCTGTCCCCACCCCCCACAAAGCAACCACGCCTAAATGCCCCAGGGGGTAGCTACCTGTCGCAGGGCTTTTGTCGAGAACCAGGTCTGATGATTCCACTGTATCATTGTAACCAAAGTGAGGCTTCAGCCGGGATGTTGAAAAACAATGACAGTAAAGTGACTGCTTTTGCAAGTTCAGCAAGGCATTCAGTTTCAGAGGAGCACCTGTTCTTTCGTGAGAAGTGTAACCGCATAAGTCACAGTAACGCATGGTGTCGTTCCAACTCTTCACAGGTGGGTGAATCATATCTTTTCTTTATTATAGAAAAAGTTAATTTGTTTCGCTTAACTGACTGTAAGTCAGATTATCACATTATTACTTGACGTGTATTGCCATGACAGTTTACTCTTGTGCTATTGTATGTTGCCTAGAGGAGTCAAGTCACCAAGCTTACAACCATGTGGTGATGTGTCCAGCCATTTAACTGTGATAACGGTTGACTGATGCATAAACGTAAAACCCAGGTCACAATCATCAAGTTATAGGAATGTTACATCAAATATTGCATTTAAATCCTGATTTGAAAACTTCAAGCTGGATATGTTTCTGAGGTCTCCTGTGTGCTACTGCTAGCAGTGCCTTACATACAAAGGGAATACAGCGTTATAATTCCACTCAGGAAGGTGAATATATCTTTATATAATGTAGCATTATAAATGAATATATATGCAGATATATTTCTATCCAAACTAATGTTGTCTATTTGTAATTTTGATTTGCTCCTGGAAACTGATTTATAAATGAAAACCGTCCATGTCCAGACTATGAAGTGGACGTTAAATGTGATATGTATGTAAGATAAATATAATACATTGCAGTGTTTATATAAGCCAGTCTGCCCTTTGTAATGTGAATTTTAATCAAGCACAAGAAAAGTGCTACATATTTGTTTTTTAAAACCAGATAAGAGAACAATTTGAGAAAAAATCACCCTTATGAACATTTATGAAACTGGCATAGACATGTGATAAATTTAGTAGTGTATAAGTATGTAATTGTGTCTGGACTAACCTCGTGCACCTGTCTAGTCCAAAAAAGTGTTCAAATTAAACGTGAAAGTTAAGGGGGTCTTTGTCACAACCTGAATGTTAATAAAGATTTTGGTGTCTCTAGATTTAAGTACTATAGCAGCAAAAAAAACATTACTTTGAGACACCTGTATATGATGCGTGAAATATTTGAATTGTTTATCTTCGGCACTTGAGTTAAGTTCAAACACTGCTGTACCCCATGCAGGACATGCTAAAATTTGTATTCTTCAACATTAGTCGACGCTATGCACCAAGGACCAAAATTAAAGGTGATATAGCCCTGTATTCAATGGGGTAGTCTAGTGGTTAAAGCATTCTCTTGTCATACCATGATCCAGATTGGACCCACGAATATGTGCAGTGTTTCATGTGATTCCTGTTCCCCTCCGTGATGTTGCTGCATTATTTTCTGAAGCAGCATAAAAACCGTTGGCATCCAGTGCGAGATGTTTGACAACTCGTGTTTAAAAATGTATACCTTTCAAATAATGAAATCACATTTCTTGTCAAATATTGTGGTATTGACAAATTGTGAAACAGGGTGTATGCTCATAGCAAAGGGGTTATCTTTGTTGCATGGAACATGTTTTTCCTCCTTGAATACCATGTGTTCTAGACACTTGGGTCAGATCAAGGTTCTGACTTGTGCCAGAGTATGGACCGAGGGATTGTGACTTGGTTTATGTCTAACAGGCGGTTGGGTAGCCTAGTGGTAGCCTAGTAGCGTTCACTCGCCACACCGAAGACCCGTGTTCGATTCGCCACATGGGTACAATTTCTGGTGTCCCTGGCTGTGATATTGGTGGAAAACTGCTAAAAGCGTTGTAAAATCACTCACTCACTCACTCTAACAGGAAACACCATTAATTGGTCAAAACAACATATTTGTTAAATGTTCTGTGTAAGCGTATGTTGTGTCAGTATAAGGAAATTGATGCTTAGCATGGTGAATTCTAGGGATGTCACGCTACACAAGTTTCATGAATAGATGCGTATCATGATACCCATATCACGATGCTATACGTATCTCGATACCTATTTTCGCAGCCTTATTGCATAAATTTAGTTACATTTTGAACATTAATATTTCATATTTTATAATTGTTCATGAAAAGATCAACATTTTTTTATTCTCAGAGAATAAAAAGTTCTAATTTCCCATGTTTGTGCATGAAAAATAACTATTAATAACTCTCATAACATAAAAAAAGATGATACAATTGCAAAATGTAAATGATACATAAACATATTTAATCCGATACTTTCAAAACTAAATACTGATACAGTTTTGAATGTATCAATAATTCTATCGTCTTAGAAAAAGTATCTATGTATTGTGGCATCCCCAGTGAATTCTAATCTGTTTTTGTTGGCAATAGTAAAAAGGTTTCATTCATGGCTTCAGTTCTATTGCATGGTTAAAACACAAAGTCCAAACTTTTTTGCAAGAACAACTCACAGCAGGGATGAAAAGTAAATCCCCTTATAATGAAAAAGTGGACTATTTGTCCAATCCTACTGCCTTTAGTTTGGTTTAATTGACATCATAGTGGGCCAGGGTTTTAGGCAACGGAGAAATGTGCATCCAGTACATACAAGCTTAGAGAATGGGCTGAAATATATATCGCATCCCAAGGAACGCGCAGTCATATTCATTATTCCAAAGTCATGACAAGAAATATGAAGTTCCTGTAATAAAAGTAGTGATGAAGTCTTACAGTACACTACACCATGTCATAATTTACAGGACTCTAATTTTGTCGGTCAAGGTAAGGCCCTGGAAATGGACTAGAGATTGACCAAGGTAGAAAAAGAGTGTAAAATGAGGTGAATCTAGGGTTCAGACAAGGGGTTAATTCGGAATACAGGTTACTGGTAGATTAAGGGTTCAGACACAAGTAAGTCCCAGGGTTCAGACTAGAGGTGATTAAAATACAGACTGCTGGCAGGTTAAGGGTCCAGACAGGATTTAGATCCAGAGTTGAGACCAGATACAGACCCAGGGTTCAGATTAGATACAGACCCAGGGTTCAGACATGAAGTTCCAGGGTTATGGCTAGAGCAAGACCCAGGGTTCAGCCTAGATACAGAACCAGGGTTTTTAGCCTAGATACAGACTCAAGGTTCAGACTATTTGATGGGATCGGGTGATCAGGCTCACTGACTGGGTTGACACATGTCATTGTATCCCAGTTGCGTAGATCGATGTTCATGCTTTTGATCCCTGGATTGTCTGGTCCACACTCGATTATTTACAGACCGCCGCCATATAGTATAGCTGGAATATTGCTGAGTGTGGCAAAAACCTAAACTCACTCACTCACTCCGACTATTTGAAGACTGAGGCTCAGGTGAGGTGAAATTGGGTTTAACGTCATGCTTGAGAATATTTCGCTCATATGACAAGTGCATGCATGTGTATGTGTATGTGCGGCTGCTTGTACTAGCC
>VKKT01002656.1:59306-83848 GCA_008038995.1 Haliotis laevigata | reverse complement strand
TCAGATCAAAATCTCTAAAATACAGGGGTTGCGTTTCTTTTTTGACAGAGTTTATTACATTGTTTAATCTATTAGTCACATGATCATAACGGGTCCGGGTATTGAGTCCAACTCAATAACCACCCGTCCAGGGTATGGTATCAGCCCGTGTGTGTATATTCGTATGTAGAGCCACAGTAGGTTTAAGGGCACGGCATAGGTTCAAGATTGAATTTCAATGCAAAGCAACGCTCTTATTTGAAATCGATATTGGTGTGACACACATACGGAGGCACAATCCCAGATGGTGGTTTCGTTGTATATGACGCCGGAGCTCTGGCATTGTGAAAGTTGTTCTGACGTAAAACATCAGAGACTCGCTCCACAATGTTTGTCAAAATCGCTACAGTATCTGAATGGTCCACCATACACATATAAGACTGATTGTGTATACTGTAAACATACATATCTTGTATCGATTCCTATATCTCCGATTTGAACGACTCGACACTACCTAAACCCGCCCTTGATATCTGAATAGTTCACGTGACATCTATGCATAAAATGTCTTTGATTGTGTGCACTGTTATGATAACATCCATTTACAAAAGCCTAATGCTGACTGCATAGGTTTTATAGTATAGAAACATTTTGCCAACATTATTTTCTCCGAATTTTAAGTATTTGCCTGGTACTTATATTTCTTGTTATTTCAAGTTTCTTTTAAAAATACGAAATGTCAAGTTTTTGAAAAGTTTTTGAAAAAAACTTGAAATAACCAAAAAATACTCGAGGTAATGAGAAGGAAGCCGAAATAACGAAAAATTACTCACATTTTCGAGAAAATAACTCAAATAACGAGGAAATACTCGAAAGGGCGAGAAATGTTGCTGACAAAACATAACTTACGTAGCAAATGTGGCAGCATTAGGCTTTAGTAACTGACTGACTGAGTTTAGTTTTACGCCGCTTTTAGCAATATTCCAGCAATATCACGGCGGGGGACACCAGAAATGGGCTTAACACATTGTGTCATTAGGCTTTAGTAAAATAACGACTGTAACGGAATTTTAACGTTTAGTTTGAAAGCAAGCATGCATGCCTGAGGAACTCAAGTGGCGTGTCATTTAATTGGTGACTGAGTGGGATTGGCCTAACTCTGCAATGGATAGTATTTCAGATATCACAGCTTGTCAGTTGTGAGTGAGTGAGTGAGTATGGTTTTTACGCCGCTTTTAGCAATATTCCAGCAATATGACGACGGGGGACGCCAGAAATGGGCTTCACATATTGTGCCCATGTGGGGAATCGAACCCAGATCTTCGGCGTGACGAGCGAACGCTTTAACCATTAGGCTACCCCAGTTTCATGTGAGAGGAATACCCGATTTGGTGCTCGTTTTAGACGTACAGCAATCACACAAATCACTGACAAACCTGCAACAGATACTATTCACACTTTGCTAAGGATCAAATCATGGATTCAACAGAAAACTATGATGTGTGGTCAAATTTGGTTTAAATATCTAAGCTTATTGAAAGCATGGATCCTAGGTTTCAGTATGTCATTTCATTTGTGGATCCCATACCTGCTATTGACAGGTGTTGTGTTCTTGTCAATGACTCGTTCCATGATTTGCAAAATGGTTGATTTGTACCATGAAAACCATTTTTATGAATCAAGTGCATAAGGTTAGATTAAAGAGACTGTTATGGTGGTTACCATATCATTACTTATCCAGTTTTAAATGGATACAATTTCAAATTATAAATCTACGTTTAAGTAAAGTTGTGAATTTTTGTGATCTTTAGCAAAGTGTGAGTAGTATATATAAAAAGAACGCATCAGTTATTTAAACCCACGATCACAGTGTACTGTGTGTGTCTCACCTGTGCACTTCTGCTTGAGTGTGAGAAATGTGACGGTTGTAAAATGAAATGCAACTCAATGTATTTAAGGCTGTGACCCCTGAACATAAGGCGTGCTAATCTATAAATGTGCATTCACTGTACGTCTAAATGGAAGAGACGATCCCCTCAAGGAGGTGAAGTGAGTGTCAGATATCTCTACCCTATAAACATACTGACGTAAGAGACTTTCTTGGAGTGTGTTTGACTTGAGCATGGACAAGTGAATACCTGTGGTAAACAGTCCACCTATAAACGCCTACAAATGCTCATGAGTGCATATGTGCATTTCCATGGATAATTATACTTACTGTCAAACACCGTTATGTCAAAGTTTGATGTGTCGAACGGACAGTTCTATGTGCACTTTTTACATTTCTTCTGAAATAGCAAGGTCTATAGCGATGAAACTTTGTATGTAAGGATCCTATCTGTGGGGTCTCAAAGATTGCTCACAGAGTTACGATCTGATTTAAACATGGCCGCCATGGCGTCCATTTTGAAAATGCCCATTACAGATGTTTCTTTTGCAGATTTCAAATCGAAAAGCTGAGGATATTTAAAAAGTCTTCCGAAGTCTACATGAGTTAGCAGTACACCACTTTTTCTAAGGTTTGGTGATAGTCAATGTACACTGTCGTTTTCACCAAACACCTTGAAGGGAGTTCATTCTTGTTTGTTCACGTGATTCCATCCAAAGTTTACATTGGTTTCCACGATAACCAAATAAAGAAATAGAAAATTTATACTTGGAGTATCCTTTGTGTGTTGCATGTCTGAAATGTATTATGGCGTTGCTTTTATCTCGGTACGTGATTCTTATTATTGGACACTGATCATATTAAGAACGTTTTGTCAATATACATTGTGACCATGGAATGAACTTTCGCAGTAATTCCTCTTACACTTCGCAATGGTGGTCCTTCATTGTTTGACTGGATAAACACAATAACAGGTCTAGAAAGAGCCATGACAATAAGACTGACTTCCCATACACTATATACCGGTATACTGGAGATGGTTAAATTTGACTGAAGCTTCATTTGGTATTTTTCGTTATTCAAATTACACCATTAGTACTAACAGGGATAGTCTTCTATTCTCCCTGGTACTAACGATGGGAACCTTAGGATAGGTTCTATGCAGATCTTCATATACTTAATATATGCAATCAACCAACTCTTTGTCAGCTGTCAATATTTATACAAAATACCTCCATATCAATTTGGGTACAATGCGTAAAATTCTGGAGTCCCCCGGCCCGCCGCCTTAATATTGATGAAACATATCTAAAGGCCTCAAACCATACTCACTCACCATATCAATTAGGTCAAATAACAAGCTGCTACTAAATGCTGTATTATTCTAGAGTGGGGGAAATCCCTGAGTAGAGACCCACGTATTTCCTACACAACAGACCCGCTAAACCGGGTTAATTCATTTATGCTGATGAGGAAGAACTAAGAAGTTTATCTGCAATTTGATATTTAAATTTGAATTGCTTGAAAGGTATATTCTGTATTATGTAGTATATATAAAAAAACAACCTGTTTAACTTTTAAGTATGCATGAACAAACCAGGCTGAAATTCATCTTCTATCATAGTATGCATATGCACATATCTCCTTACAGGGTACACTATATGGCCATTGCGATTAATCTGAAGGACGTTTTTATATATTTAGGGTGTACTCTGAAACAGGGATTGTGTACTTAAACCAACGCTTCATAAGCTAAACACAGTAGGTAAAAACTTTGTATGCTTTACAAAAAGGCCCCGTGTGGTCGAGTCACCAGCCATAACGAAGACCTTAGTTTGATTCCTAATTACAATGTGTGTAGACAATTCTTGGTGTTGAATTTGTAAGACTGCTAGAATTCTGCTCAAGGAGTTGTAAAACCAAACTCACTCATACAAAACTGATTTACCTGGTCCTGATGCCATTATTTACTGGCTGGTATTATATACTCTTAAAAAAAGTAGGAGAAACTGAACTTTCAATCTGGACAGGAAGTATAATTGTTAACACACTTTTCAATGACAGACAATCTTATGAACAACACCACCATTTCTCTGTATCACCACCCCTAAACAAAACGCATGGCATACACATGCCCAGCGCAGTAGCCCAATACACGTTCATGGGGTGTCATTCTTGATTTTGACAGTCAATAAATCACTAAAGACCATTAATTTTGTCAATCATCTTGCATCACACAGTTTTTAGTGTTTGTTTCCAGCCGTTGTTTTTGGTTTGAAAATGAAAATCGTACACATGCAAATTTCACGTCATACACCAATCATCTTTCAAGAGCGATTACTGTACAAACAACGACCCAGATAGCATTCGGACGTTGGCCCAACGGTAGCAAAGTTGGCAAAACCATTGCCAACGTTGGCCCAATGTCTGGATGCTATCTGGGGATGGACATAAGGATGTACAAGTGGTGATGCACTCTCAAAACATTCTTTATTATTTATATACTTGCTGAAGGTAAGATGAAACGTCATTTGGGTGAAATCAAGTTAATTCCTTTTCATGCTGTTAAGTCTTTTTCATGTTTTTGTTTGTTGTTTGCTCCTAAGTAAGCAATAGACAATATATTTCATGAGATTCTATTAATAATCAAGTCTGGATTGATATGTGAGATGCCCCCACTGTCAGATCATGTTGGCAACACTTAGCATCTCTGAATCCACTGGACCTGAGGTGAAATGGGCTTTAACCTTGTGTCAGATAATGGCTCTTACATAGCTGCACAGATTCATGAGTGGATGCTTATCTTCATCTGGATGAGACAGTTTTACAGAGTGAGTCCAATGAGATACCATGCTGGAGTTACTGGTGGAAACCCATACAAGACATTGTACACTGACTCCAAGCCAAACCGGGCTTGTTTATCACCTTCACACTGTGAGCCAGAGTGAGTGAATGAGTGATTGAGTGAGTGAGTGAGTGAGTGATACGCCGCACTCAGCAATATTCCAACTCTATGGCGGTGGTCTGTATATAATCGAGTCAAGACCAGACAATCCAGTGATCAACAGCATGAACATTGATCTGCGCAATTGGGATATGATGACATGTGTCAACCAAACCAGGGAGCCTGTCCACCCGATCCCATTAGTTGCCTCTTACGACAAACATGAGTTACTGAAGATTCATTCTAACCCGGACCTTCACGGGTCAGCCAGACAGGGAATCAAGTTCTGGTATGACTAATCCAGTTGTTCGAACCACTAACCAATTGCTCCTTGGGTAGACTCTATCCACTAGACCACTTGTTGCTGAAGGCCATTCCTAACACCAGATCTCCATAGGGTTATTGTATCCAATCATGACCACAGAGACGTATATGAGCAAACCCTGTACTTCAGACTTCAACGCCAAACAAACATAACAAGGGCACACATAGCAAAGATATTGGTGTTGTTTATTTGTCATTTGCTTTGAAAATAAGACGCCATATCTGATAAAAGACATTACGCAGACGGGCATCAGACTGGTGACGGGTGTATTACATACATCATGAACATAGTGTTACTATGGTAACCTACACATATCTTAATACATAAACAACGAAAGCAAGACAAAATGTTGCAAGTACGGTTTTGTGAAATCAGAGTACCTTTAATGAGGAATTTTGAACCACTGATTTATTGTAAAATTCCAACAAGATTGAAGTTGAATCACTGATTTCAAAGTTGCCTGAATATTCTACATGACCTGTCAACTGAATGTGGTAATAATCTTCAGAATGCTGTTCAAAGAATTTGTGGTAATAATTTCTCTTATTTATCATTTCAAACAAAATAACAACAAAACAGACATAAACATACGTATATAAAATAATATTGAGACAATCTCAGTTCAGCATGGGATGATGTATTGTTGAACAGATACAACCTGAACATCAAACAGCTAATACAATACTTCCTTGTAAATGCTGCAAGTGCACATCAAACATTAAAATGTCCATTTTAAGCATGACCATATAAACACACAATATTATGAAAGCCCATGAATATATATCCTATTCATAAGTATTTTGTAGATGGGTAAAAATACAATAACATGTTCTGAGATTACAAAGTATTGACAAGGGTTTAAGCCTGTTTTACATGCTACAACTGAGATCACTGAATCACACATAAACCCTACATATCCCTCACAGATATGTTTAGTCTTTTACAGTCAACAGCCCTACAAAAGTGCATTAATAGAACAATGTATCTATCAAACCACGGGAAAGTTGAAGAACACCACATTTTTCATGACTATAATTAATCTGCCATGTTCTTTAACTAGTTTTCAGGTGTATACTACAAAATGTACTACCTATGTACAGTACTACATGATACTTACACTGATACACGCTCTTGCAGTTTGTGCTAATAGAGAGAGTACAAGTAAAGCACCAAAACAAATGGCTACTTAGTTTGACAGTCATTTATCTGTTTTACACATTCAGGGAGTTTAAGTACACAAAAACAGGAAGAGACTGCCATTTAAAGAGAATCAAAAGTACATATCTGTGTACTGCATGCCATACTATAGTTAACATGAGTGAGTGAGTCGGATTATTACCATTTTAAACAGCATTTCAGTTACTTCTCTGCATATCTGCTTCATGTAAGAGGAAGGTTATGTGTATCTCAGATGTGTACTACTTTAGTGAAATGTATGAGCATGAGATGATTCCACTCCATCACTGTGCCAATGTCAAACAGATACTTAAGACTCGAAACACAGATGATGTCAGACTTGAAACCAGTAAATCTGTGACTTTTAAAAAAACCTCTTTCCTATTGCTGGGTGTTGACTGTTTTGGACCAATGCATGTGAAGGTCGTGAAAAAATTCATATTCAAATATATGAAAATCATATTTTTATTGTGTATTAGTTTCCTGTAAAAGATCATAAGTTTTGCTAAATGTAGGGCCTAAATGTACTGGCAATTAGGACCTTTTTAAGGCTAAAACAAATTTACCCTTATAAGCATGATAGACATCTGATGGTTCTATCTGTCTAAAAATATATTTCAAATACCAAATAGTCCATTAACTAATGAGATATAGATTATTATATACCATCTCACCCGACTGCAAGAGTGTGTAGTACAATTCAAACACAGATAAATCATAATCTCAGACTGAGCTAAAGACACTGGAGTTGACATTTGGGTCTGAAATAGCCCCTTGGCACAAATTTCTGCAGATTTTAGTTTCAACATGATTAATATATGGCTTTCAAATCATACACCATTTAAGTAGATGCAGGCTTCTGAAGTAGCAGAAGTTGTGCACTGTTATGTGACAGATGTCTGCATAGAGATTGCGAACTGACACAACAGTTAAGTGAGCAATGATTCTATGAGGATTGATGTTGTAGTGATAGACAATGGAACAAAATATTTACAAAGCATGTGAAATATTAAATTACACTTTTACTAGCATTCAGCTGTTATGCCAGATAATAACTTATTACCGGTAGATTATCACCTGAGCAAAACCGTCCCCTAAATTCTCTTGCCCTTCCATCATTGTATGCATGTTTTGTGCAGTCGTTTTCTAGTATGTGTGTTTGTTGTAAAATGCCACTCAAATATTACCAAAATGAATTAACATGTTTATTTTTCTTGTATTTTTTTTTAATAGAAAGAAAAAGTATGTACATTCGAATGCCTAACAAACATAGTGAGTGAGTGATTGAGCGAATTTAGTTTTCCATCGCACTTAGCAATATTCCAGCTACATGGTGGCAGTCTGTAAATAATCAACTCAGGAAGAGACAATCCAGTGATCAATAGCATAAGAATCGATCTACACAATTGGGATACAATGACATGTAGCCTGACCCCTCTGATTCCCTTTGTCGCCTCTTACACACATGGCAAGTAATACCTAAAACCGACACGCAAGTGAGTGAGCAAGCGAATTTAGTTTTCCATTGCACTTAGCAATATTCCAGCTATACGGTGCAATTTTTGGTGATGAGAGCATGTAGCTTACCTTCAACATTGTACCAGTGCAACATTGGCACTTAGAATCATGTCCAACCAATCTCATTAATATACATTTCAGTGACACATACACAAACACATAATGAGTGGTTGATCACAGTATAAAAAGATATATTCAAACTTTCTTTAATCCAGTTGGGTTTCTACTTCTAAGAACTAACATTGATACAATCTCCCCTGACCTTAGTCACATAAGTAAACACTCAGTTTCCAGAGCATACAGACATACAAGTTTACTAAAGCTCATCAGGTGATGTTTGTATCTGTATGAATGAAAGCTCAAATGGTTCATATCAATATTTCATTTTATATTATGTTGATTTGCATTCTAGTAGTCCAAAGGTAAATTTGGGAAATACCACAGGCAATGTTTTGTCGAGCCTATAGCTTCCAGAATAATATGTTTTTTTTCAATTTTCCAATCAAACTAATATGTTTGTAATCATGTGCATAAAGATTTTTGTAAGTTATCTCAGGTTATGAGAGGAAAAGATCTTTTTCTTAAATCAAAGATGGCTGCTTTATAGCCATCAAAATGTCCAGTTGCGAACCATCATCAAACAGGATGACCTAATAAACATTGGAACTCATGCAGTTTGGAGCAAACAAGCTAATTCATTCTGACCAGGTGAACTAACATTTCTAATTGTTCAGTAGAATCAGTGAAAACATATTAGAGACAGTCAAATCTTGTGGTTGATACAAGGTGTGAGCAAAATTACAATATCCATGGTTTTCAAACTTCAAAGAATCATGTACAGCATTTATGCAAAGAGACCTTTCAATAGATACATAGTTTAGGTTCATATATGTCTATTCTACATTGAGCAATGACCTAAAAAAAAAGAAAGAACCCAAAGAACAAATACTATGATCATTTTCACAGAACTTAACCTACAAATACAATAAAATTATGAATTTTACCACCTTATACACATATATCCATGGTTTGTAAATATTTTTGTTATTGGCCACCACCTCAGTTTGTTCTGCAGTCAACATACCAGTCTACAACAAAGGGTGTTTGTTCCACTGCTTTCCAACCATGTGTATTTCTCACTGTCGGCCATGAACCAGTTGGTAGAACAGAGACTTTGTGTTCTGGAGAAGAGCCCCTGGAGGTGCAAACTCTGCTACCTTGCCCTCAGCCATGACGAGGACGCGGTCGCTGTCCAGGATGGTGTTGATCCTATGGGCGATGGTGAGGACGGTGCTGTCTTTGAACTCTGCCTTCAGTGTCTCCTGGATCAGGCAGTCCGTGTCACTGTCCACACTTGCTGTGGCCTCGTCGATACACAACACCTGAACACAAGTGACACACTGTAATCTTGTAGGAAGCTGAATATTCAGTGTAACTATGTGTAACCATGTGTACCTACCTAATATGTGTATGTTAGTGGATGTGTGTGGCTACTCGTACTATCCAGGCCTATTTAGGGCGGCACAAGAAACAAACGTCTCCTGGCTTTCTTTGTTTCTTGTGAACTCAATACAGTGCACATTTCTGGCTTGTTAACTTGCAAACTTGTTGAGCCTTAACTGACACGTGATAATCACTGTGTCAAGGGGGGCGGTGGGGTAGCCTAGTGGTTAAGGCGTTTGCTTATCACGCCGAAGTCCTGGGTTCGATTCTCCACATGGGCACAATGTGTGAAGCCCATTTATGGTGTTCCCCGCCATGATGTTGCTGGAATATTGCTAAAAGCGGAGTCAAACTAAACTCACTCACGGCCTATTTATTTGACTATTTTATCCGCCACCCCACTCATACAATTCCGTGCGCAAGGTGGGGTAACAAGAGCTATCGTCTTTTAACTTCTTTTGGGTGACTGAGTGAGTATGGTTTTACGCGCTTTTAGCAATGTTCTGGCAATATCACAGGGGGGAAAAACAGAAATGGGCTTCACACATGTACCCATATGGGGGATCAAGCCCAGGTTTTCCGTGTGATGAGCAAGCGCTTTAACCACTAGGCTACCCTACCACCCCAATTTCTTTTGGAATTACACAAGCATCAAACCGCAGACCTTCTTCCCCCTTCAGTTTTGGTAGAGTAGCTATTCACTCCAAACTGAATGAGCATGGTAAATGCTGCTTTCAGCAATATTTCAGCAATATCATGTCAAGACCCGGTGTAACAGGACGTAGTATACCCTAAACCAAACTCTACCAAGGCTTGAAGCGGCCTTGGCAAGAATATACCCAGGGTATATTATGGCCTAGGCCAGTTTTCACTCCGGGGTATAAATCAGCCTAGGCCAATTCATACCTTACAGGACAGATTATTTCCCCCAGTATAGCCCAGATAAGATATACCTGGGTTAAAGTTGCCTAGGCTAGATTATAACTGGGTATATTATGGCCCTTGACCATTCTATACTGTAGGTTTCATACCCCATCCCCCAAGCCCAACCTAGGTCAGAAGATTATACCCCCATGACATCCAAGGTGTTTATTAGACAGATTCTGTTACTTTAACCAGGAAAACCACATTCAGTTAAAGCAAAAGATCAAAGATCACTACTACACTTGTCTGTATTGTTCATACACTAAAATAAAATATATTCCCAAAACACAATTGTGAAAAAACAATTGCTCAGTTACCTTTTCTGTTCATAATGTGATAACATGCAGAGATGCCAACACTGAATCTAAGGAAAATGGAGCCATGACTGGCTGAAAGCCATGTCTGAGCACCAAAGGTGCAAGTTGGGGGTGAGCGCCTGGTCGGCTCTGCCATTTTGTTTCACTTTCATACGGACTATGACATGCAATCGGAAAAACTTTGTGAAACTTCATCGTCAATAACACGCAAAATACACAATTGACACCCAAAGGATCACACGTTAAGCTTCTGAATGCTTTTACCAGTGTTCACTCAAATATATCACCGGTGACTTACGAAATTGTATACCATAAAAATAAATTCAGAATGTTTTTCTAAAAATCGGAGAGCAGATTTTGTACTTGAAAATCGGAGTGGATGGCATCTCTGAACATGTATAATGTCCTGAAACTTCAGCTTCTAAATTCTAACTACTGTATGTGTAAATGTACCAAGTTGATAACAACATTAAAATGGTCATGGTTGTTTCATATACTGTGTAAATACAGTCAAAGCCTTGTTACACAAGAGGGTATATTCTGGCTTGGAGGGGCATAGTCTAGCCCAGGCTGTTTTACACACTGTGTATACTTTGGCCTAGGACAGTTTATTCCCTGGGCTAAACTATACCCAGGTTTATGTCATATCACACCATGTTAGGCCGATGTGGGAACATGGCCGAAGTAGTGCAGATCTTACGACACTTTGGTGAAACCAATAAGCATGGGTGTAGTGCCAACAGATCAAGTATAATAATTGTGATAAATCTGTGATTCAAACAAGAGTGAGTGAGTGAGTTTAGTTTTACGCCGCACTCACCAAAATTTCAGCTCTATGGCGGTGGTCTGTAAATAATCTAGTCTGGACCAGACAATCCAGTGATCAACATCATAAGCATCGATCTATGCATTTAGGATGTGATGACATGTGTCATGCAAGTCAGCGAGCCTGACCAACCGATCCTGTTAGTAGCCTCTTATTACAAGCATGGGTTACTGAAGATCAATTCTAACCCAGATCTTCAGGGGTTGATTCAAACAAGATGATGCAACGAATACCATACTATTTGGCTACAAGTGTCACCATTATCCAAATATACAATTTTGTTTGTTTCTTTGTTTGTTTAAAGCTGCAAACTTCCAAGTATATAATGTCGGTCTGTTATTTACTGAATCAACACCAGACAATCACATAACTGATACGAGCATCCATCTGTGCAGCTGGGATACAATGACATCGATCAACCAAATCAGTGATTCTGATCACTTGGGCCCCGTTCCACGAAACAGTCGTAGTGCTAAGATGATGGTAACTCCCCTACTTGAACATAGACTTACGACTGTCGTAACGCTACGATCCCTTTGTGGAATGGGCCCTAGTTCCCATTAGTCGCCTCTCATAACAAACATGGGTTGTTGAAGACCAATTCTAACCTGGGTCTTCACAGGTTTCCCAGAATACTCCACACTAAAATCCAGTGTGTCCTTGTAACTAACCTTTGCATTAGTGAGGATAGCTCTAGCCAAACACAGAAGCTGTCTCTGACCAACCGAGAAGTGACGCCCCCGTTCAGCAACATCTGCATCTAAACCACCAAGCATCTCCACTGCTGAGTCCAGGTGACATCGTCGTAATGCTGTCCACAGATGATTGTTTGTGAACATGGAGGTAGGGTCCAGGTTCTCTCGAACTGAACCACTGAACAGGAATGGATCTTGTGGAATGATTGCAAGTCTGGACCTTAAATGAATATGCAGTGTTTCAGTTAATCTTATGCCCACAACTACATTCTAATTTGTCTACTGATGTATGAGCTGCTTTTAATGAGCTTGACGTTAACCTTTTGCTTTTTTCTGTTTTAATGTTATCACTTATTGAATACTGCATTGAAAATGGATCCCACTTGATCATATGCTAGCTGTAAATCTCTGAGGTGCAAATGTTCATTAAAAACAATATCAATCCTAACTTCCTTAGTAATAATTTGGGTGAGTGAGTGAATTTTAGTTTTACACCATTTTTAACAATATTCCAGCAATATTACAGCAGGGAACACCTGAAATGGACTTCACACACTCTACCCATTTAGGGAATTGAACCAAGATCTTTGGCATGATGAGCAAATGCATTAACCACTAGGCTACCCCTACACCCCAGTAATAATTTGGATTATTGATGCAATTCAGTTGCTTCAAAATGAAAATAAGAATGTATTCCTCACCTGATATCTTTGAGATCAAGATGATGGAGATTGATGCCATCCAGAGTTATCTCTCCTGACTGTATCTCCACCATTCTGAAGAGCACCAGAAAAAGGCTAGATTTTCCAGAACCTGTTCTTCCAACAATGCCAATCTTCTCTGCAGGCTCTGTTTCAAATGTGACTAAGTCTAGGGCATTGGGCAGATTGGGTCGGTACTTCATCTGTACCCGGTAAAAACTCACAGCACCTTGAATAGGCCAATATGGTGGAGGCTGAAATAACAAACACATCTAGTGATTTAGACACAGCTACATATAAAGGTAAATAGAAAAAGTAAACATAAGAACACTATTCTCTGCTAAAAAGGATAATGATTGTGTTTTCATTTGATGAAAAAAAGTGCTTTCCTAACTCATTTTTGTTTTAAATGTATAGCCTAACATATTAAATCTGACTTAAATTACTGATAATTATAATATATGATAATTATATATACCACAATCATTTGGACTTCCCCAAATCAACTAAAGCTGAACTTCAGAATATTCATCTTTAAACCCTTATGCTGTCTTATGCAGTGGCACTGAGGTAGCCTAGCGGTTAAAGCAGTATGGGTCACACGCTGTGGCATTGCTGGAATACTGCTAAACACTGCATAAAACTGAGCATACACACTCTCTCATGCAGTGCAACAGAAAGTTTCATGCATTACTAAGATTGACAAGAATGACGGTACTCAGGTAAGGGAAAGCACAAATTTATAACATATAATCCATACTAATAAAGATATATGCTCTTCCATTGTAATGACATTAATAGGGGGCTGACTGATTAATACTAATTCCATGATTGACTTATCCTCACAACAATTGCTTTTATCTTTAACTCAGGGTTGCTAATCCAGGTAAAATCTTCCTTTCACATGTCAGACAAATGCAGTGTTCCAGTTCACAAGAACCTGTGAAGGTCCGGGTTGGATTAAACCTTCAATTACCCATGCTTGTCGCAAGAGGCGACTAACGAGATCGGGTGGTCAGGCTCACTGGCTTGGTTGACACATGTCATCGGTTCCAAATTGCGCAGATCGATGCTCATTTTGTTGATCACTGGATCGTCTGGTCCAGACTCAATTATTTACAGACCGCTGCCATATAGCTGGAATATTGCTGAGAGTGGTGTAAACCTAAACTCACTCACTCACTCCAGTTCACAAGAAGAATATATTTAGCTGATCGCAGCAATGGCTGCAACTTACAAACAGCACTCCTTCCCATTGCTCACTGGGCACATCGTTGATGTACTGGTCAGCTCTTTCCACACTGACCAGCTGTTTCTCAGTCTCAGTGAAGGACATGACCACGCCCCCAAGCAGGTTGGTTATGGACAGAGAGTATGAGATGGCTAGACCCACCAAACCTGAAGGACATAATGACACACATTTAACACTGTCAACCTAACAATTATTTCTTACACACGCACAAGGTTATGTGTGATTAAAGACAAAGAAGGTTAAGTGGAGTTTAAGGACTACTGGAAAAGCCAGCTATTTTTAAATTTGCAGAAATGTTAATATGAAAATAACAAGACATGTCCAAATGGAAAACAATTAACTTACTTTTGAAATCTTGGGACTTCTCACACAATGAAATATTTGTACATAAGCTAAAGTGAAATGAGTGAAAAATGCAGACTTTCCGCACTTCAAAAGAGAATCTAACTTTGCGCATGACATTGACAAAAATCATTTTACTACGTTTTATAGGGATATATGATCAGCTTGGGTTAAAGACTTAATAATCTTCAAATGTTTTTCAAAACCTCTACGATCATATTAATCCTAACTTGAATGAGTGAAATTATTTCAATCAATTTTCAGCTTACATAGACATTTGCAAGCAGTTGAAAACAAAGAGCACTTAGGGACTGTTAATAATTTATGGCGTGTGTGTGTGTGTGTGCGTGCGTGCGTGCGTGCGTGCGTGCGTGCGTGTGGTTTTTTCCACCCATTTTGTTCTGGGGAGGTAGAGGGGTCATCACTTTTGTACATAAAAATATTAAAAAATAATGGGAAGGGGGGGTGGTCATTGATTTTGTACATGACATGCAGGGGGGTCATTTACTTTGTACATGCATTTTAGGGGGGTCATTCAGATTGTACATGCTTGTCCATACAAATCATCATCACCCACCCCACACCCCCACACCCCTGCCATAAATTATGAACGGTCCCTTAATACCTGGGTTTACTGTATGGAAATGATGCTCCAGAACTGCTACAAATGCAACTCCAGTAACCATGGCAACACCAAGCATTTGAAGTCGAAAATCCAGCCATTTTGCTGCAACAGTTGTAGCATACTGTGCCTTTTGATTAACATCAAGACGTGACAGGTTCTCTCTGCAGAATCTGTAAACATATATATTTCACAACAATACAAGAATTGTGAAAAGAAATGATTTAAAACAATACATGTATTTACTTCATAACAAATGAGGCATCTGTATATGGAGTTGGTGTTTATTAATCAGTATCTAGTATCTGTTGATGTATATAAATCTGTTCTGTGCTCCACTCTTGCTTGATAATGGTTTAAGAACTTAAACCGAAACATCACGTCATAATATAATAAAGAAGTTGCCATCAATAAAGTATCTTACCTTTCTTATTATACATCAACTTCTAAAATGCCAATCAAGCAAATTTAGCAAAGCAAACAGATTCTTTTATTCAGATAAAAAGGTTTTAAAGCACTTACTGTTCTTGCATTTTAGACATAGATGAAAACTGAAACATCACTGACATACAATTTATCTTTCTAGTAAGTTTTTCTGGTCTCATTCATTATCTTTTAACAAAGACAATGTCACATTACTTCAATATTTTCTATGATGAACATTAGGAAAATGTTTTGGTGCATATGAATATCTACTTCACCGAAGATTGTGGAAACAGTAGGACTGACCTATCAGTTGCCCGGAGTGCCCTGATGGTGGACAGTCCGGTCAAGCTCTCTGAGAAGTGAGCGTAGATGGGGGACAAGGTTACACTGGAGATTCGTTTCAACTTCCGGGAGGTGTGCCGGTAGAAATGCTGGAGGAGAGTTGAAAGTCACACATTTATAACACATACCTATAAATGATCATCTGGACTACTGTCTTAGTTGGTCCATGTAGTCATGATCACCAATTTCTCAAAACAAACTAAAATCTAAGTTTTGACTTAAGTTAGACTTTTTGCTCAAACTTTGAGAAAACGCAGGAAAATGCATTTCCCAGAATGGACTAAAAATTGATATAAAACTCAAACAAAGTAAACAATTTGAGTTTGGTTGATAGATTACTTAAGTTATTGGCCCTTTTTTAAATTTAAAAATGCAGTTGAGTTAAAAATTCAGCTGTTTCAACTTGTCAAACTCAGTTTGAAATTTGAGTAAAAACTTAAGTTTGTTTCGAGAAATCGGGGCCAGAGCTCGATCATTACAAAGACGTTTTTCCAAGCATCTGAGTTGCCTTGTAACTGCCAGATGGCCAATTTTAGTCAACCAGCAAAAATATGAAGGTTGAGCGCAAGGATATACCTATGCCCTGAGCACTGTTCAACTGAAACTCAAACTGTAATATGTCCAAGGCAACAGAATGCTTGTGTTTGTTAATTGATTATGTCTTCTTAAGATTCAACTACTTAACAATCAAGTTTGTGAAACCTCTCAAATTTCTGGAAAGCTCCAAGCATACATATTTCACATGTAGTATTGTACATTTATCATCAATGGACGAATAAAACTGAGTGATAAAAACTTAATGGCATTTCTTGCCCTACATTGTGAATAATTTGAAAGATACATTGTAACAGATGCCTATGAAAACTTTTGAGGATACACATGATCTCTTGATCTTAATGAAATCCTCCATATGTACCAGTATGCTCCCAGTAAATAGCTGCCTGACAGCTGATCCAGCATTGAGAAATAACCTCTCACTGTGACATCTGTATAAGACAAAACCGGGGCCACAAACCTGAATCTTGTAGTACAACAGCCCTAGTGGTACAAGCAGGATGGCAAACCAGGGCAGGCCATAGCATGTGATGACAAGAGTACCCAGAATGCCATAGCTCTGTGCCAGGAAGATATTGAGGATGAAGGGCAGAGAGTCATCGATGCTGTACAAGTCCGAGGAGAATCGGTTGATGATCCTCCCTATTGGTGTTACATCGAAGAAACTCACAGGAGCCTGTGACAGACAGCAAATAATATAACAGATTCAGCATGTGGTTTCAGCATGCATTGGGAAAATTTGACACTTATCCACTAACTCAATGCAATCTGCAATATGTTAAAACGTTAACGTTCTGGCTGAATTTGCCACTACAAGTTATCTCGTAGCTACATCAGTGGTATTTTTCAAACAAGTTTCACATGTTGGCATAATAGGTACAAGAAACAAACGTCTCCTGGCTTTCTTTGTTTCTTGTGAGCTCAATACAGTGCACATTTCTGGCTTATTAACTTGCAAACTTGTTGAGCCTTAACTGACACATGATAATCACTGTGTCAAGGGGGGCGGTGGGGTAGCCTAGTGGTTAAAGCGTTCGCTCGTCACGCCAAAGACCCTGGTTCGATTCCCCACATGGGTACAATGTGTCAAGCCCATTTCTGGTGTCCCCCGCCGATATTGCGGCGTAAAACCATACTAACTCACTCACTCACTGTGTCAAGGCGAAACTGGCATATCGAGTAAATTTGTGTTGGAAATACTTGTTTGTGCCTTCTAGGCAAATGTAACTTAGACATATCTGATTTGATACATCAGAGGTTAAATATAGATGATTATAGATGGAATACACAGTGACCATACCTTTACTTTGAGACAATTTTTGTCAAAAAAGGATTTGACCGCTTGAGATGCACAGTGTCTTGAATGCACTGGCCTTCTCACCTTTAGAATAGATGACAGGAGATTCTTGTGCACTACACGAGCAGCACAGATGCCGCCATATGCAAACAGGAATGCCCGGAACAAGGTGAAGATAGTGTTGGCTCCAGCAAGGCACCCATACACAGTGAGATAGAAGGTGATGTTGTCTTCTGCATAGGTCATGCTGGAGGGCACGATGGTGTTGTTGGTCACAGATGGAGCAGAGGGGGAGATAAAAGGCGTGGCTCTGCATGTGGAGAAAAAGAGCCCATATTGTACCAATTTTCACTGCTAAGCAAGGTGGGTGAATTTATTTTATTCATCCAGATATCAGCTTAAATCTATCAAACATGCATTATTGATTTAATTCTAAGTGAGGAAATTTGTGAAAACAATTGCATCTGTCACAAATCCTGTTTGTTCCCGATGCCAAGTCAGTTTTCATTTCGGACAATCAAATAATGGTATCTTACTTGTCCGTGGGCTACTAGATAAATTCCACTTATGATTTCAAACTTGGATTTAATTTCTTATCTGCTCACAATATAGCTATTAAATTTCGCAATGATAATAAAGTAGAGTTATCTTTCTTTGCTATTTATCACTTTTCAATAAATGGTCCAATAAACGTTAACATCAAATACCATGTTAATTTATTCTTTCATAATTACATCATGATGATTATGTCATAAAATCAGGGCAAGTGGAAAATTAATCATGACAAGTTACTGTCTTAAAAAAAGTGAACCCCTGTTGTTTGTTTACTATTAAACACAGCACTCAGCAATATTACAAGCTAAGTGGCTGTCTATACAAAAATAAATTCTGGACCAGACAATCCAGTGATCAATATCATGAGCATTCATCTATGCAATTGGGATTCCATGACAAGTGTCAACCAAGTCAGACAGCCTGACCAACAATCCCGTAAGTTGCCTCATAAGACAAGCATGGGTTGCTGAAGACCAATTCTAACCCGAATCTTCATGGGTATTGTCACAAATTGTTTTCATTAACAAGCACAGTACTTACACATAGAAATATTCCTGGGGATACCAAGCTGACATCACATGAGAAGATGCATTGCCATTAATGGAGGTATTGGGAGCATGACTGTTTGTCACCCAGTAAGACAACCACCAGTCACTGATGTTTCTTGAGGCTGAAAAGCAATTTAATAAAATCCAACTTTTTAATGAAAACAGGGTCCCGATCCACAAAGCCTTCGTAACATTACGACCAGTTGTAACTACTAATGTTGTAGTGCTCAGGACCCTGTCTCTTATCCGGAGGGCTGGTAGAGTTTGGAACACTTAGGAGGCAATGTCAAGTCATTTTAGGTGTCATCATCATTCTAGCAACATTTTCTAAGTGGTATTTACATACAGCTCAGTGTGAAAAATAGTTTCCAAATTTTGCTAGCCATTTGGGCTAGCTATGCCTGAAAGTTACTAGCCCACAAATAATTCACAAGCCCGATATTTGAATGCAGAAACTAAGCAAAAGATTACAAAAATAGATGAAAATAGGATATTGTCAGCATGACATAGGTTTCATCATTAAGTTGCTAATATGATGAACATTTGTATCAGGCCATTATCTTGCATGACTTTTAAAAGTGAGAGTGATATATTTACAAAATGACCCCATGAAAATCACTCGCCAGTTTGGCCAGTGACAGTGGAGATTTACTGGCCCGACTGGATTTTTATTAGCTATGGGCTAGTGGGCCAGTGGCTAATTTGCACACTGAAGCTTTTCAATCACTCCCCCATGTAAGCAGGTTTTCTCACCTTGCATAAGAAAGAGTGCCAAGAGCACCAGTGGGGACAGACACTTCCCCACAGCTAACCAGTAGGTCTTGTACACCTCCAGTCTGACCACACCCTTCTCTTGCTCCTCCTCCTCCACCAAGGCTCCATCTTGAGGGTCGGTGGGATTGTCATCTTCAGATCCTGATCCCAGGGCCTGGGCTTCAGTTCCACTGTCAAAGTTGGCCGAGATTGAGGGTAGAATTTCTTCAGGAGGGCCTATGTCCAGAAATATAAGACTTGCTCAGCAGTTATAGCTTGATGGTGGACATAGAAATCTATAATCCTATATCATATATGCTCAACAGTTGTATGTATTATATTCATATAATCTCACCATTCATCTCCATACAAGTGTTACATACACCAAAATTTGATCAATGTTCCAGTTTTCAGCCAGATGTCAGTAACCATTAACTGACCAAGTAACAGGTCAATAATCTCTTGATGTGTGAATTAACAGATGTTTCCCTCTATGGTTTAACATATATAACAGCTCTATCATGATGGCCTGTTAACAGTAAAGTCTGGATCAGACAAACCACTGACTGCATGTAAGCAACAATCAGCATAACTGAATCATAATGGACTCTAGGCCACCCTTAAAGCACATCATTCAATAAATGGATGTGTGTGCTGGAGACTGTTTTGGTGAAAAACGTTCATGAACTAAAATTAAAAGCCAAGTTAACTTCAACATATGAAACCTCTTTCCGACACTGATGGTTTGATATTTCTTGACATAAAAACTCAATAAACCCACAATTCTGAAAACACAAAATGCGTTTGTCCTACTTGTAACCCCAAATCCCCATTTGTGTGAGCTTTCACAACAAAGATGGGGTGTGGCCCATTCTACCATGGTATCCACACTGGCTAGTTGAAATATATTCAACAATTTTCCACTGTAATAAGGTGTCCAGTAAATAAAAGCTTGTACTGTTTGAGAGGTGAGGTGAGGTGAAATTGGGGTTTACGTCATGCTTGAGAATATTTCGCTCATATGACGACGTGTATGCATGTCTGTTTGAGAGGCATTTTAGAAGTTGGTCTGTATTATTAAAGGGTAGATACTTTATGGATGTCAATCTCTTTATTCTGTTGTGATGAGACGAATGGGTATAGATACTTATACTGTTGAGAACCGGACTTTGTGCCAAACAAATCACAGACACACAGAATAAACATCTAATTTAGTCACAGAGAGTGACCACCTGAACAACATTCAACTCGAATGACAAGCAAGAGCATGCCGATTCCACCTTTCAGTCTAGCCCTCTTACTGTTGTCAAACAGAGTTTGGGCCCGACAAACCTCAGACAGACCAAATCACAACTGATTTTGTCACAGAGCATGACCACTTATAGAACATTTACCTCCAATGACAAACAAGAGCATGATGGGGACTATTCCAACCTGCTTCCTACAGGTTTACACTGTAAGTAAACATGGTAAATAAGTAATCAGTATAATCAACAGAAACAATGGAAAATCTTGATCCACACATACATGTTTTGTCACACAATGACTGAAGACTATATTCTCTCACCAGTTTGTGAAATGCAGCCATTATCCATAACAATGACCTTGTCAGCCTTGGACAGGAAGTGTGTGTGATGAGTCGAGAGAATCCTGGTCTTTTGCTTCAACAGTCCCATGATGCACTTCTGATACAGGTGCTTGGCGACGTGAGCATCCACAGCTGCCAACGGGTCATCAAGGAAGTACACGTCTTTATCCTGGGGAGAACACAGTTATACAGCATGGAAATAAGAAGATAGTAAAATCACATGATCAATAATTGTCATCAAAGTATACAAAGCACATAAAAAAGTGGACTAAAACCTATCTGGGTCTTTTTATCTTCCTATGCTTGGAATCTCTGGTAACATGTCTGTCATGACTTTTCAGTTGTCAAAAATCACTCAATAAATCAGGACTTTCGTTTATGGCTTCTGCAGAAAATATCAGACCACAAAAATGTAGGCCAGCTTGTTGATCCAGATATTACAAATGAAATATTTATTTTGTCTTAATGCATACAATGTCATATCATAAAACATACACGGTTACTCAGGCCAATTTCATTAGTTGTTTTATATATCCTCCTGGATTATAAGTATTATAAAAATACATAATTACAAAACTGAGTTGCTGAAAATAATTACAGTTTACAGTAACATCGATATTTTTGCTGTTTTTCTCTCCCATTCATTTAGCAAAGACTTCAGCTGAAGCAAATCTTTGAAAAAATGATTCCTCAAAAGGTAGGTGTGAATCACACTTAAAAAAAACAAGTTAATATACTCATAGAAACAAATAAGGGAACACATGAAAATACAAGCGTTCCTTTATATATTTCCAGAACTTCACTCAGGTTGCAGTACATACTTTGTAAAGAAACCTGCAAAGGAATATAGGAACACTTGTACTTTCATGTGTTCCCTTATTCGTTTCAATGAGTATAAATACTTTGTTGTAATAAATTAGCCATTATTATAGTGCATGAGGTGTTGCTTGCATTCATGAACATTTTGCTATGACCTGTATGTTAAGTACTGTGTTTACCTGATAGACAGCTCTGGCTAGGGCGATCCTGGCCTTCTGACCCCCACTGAGGGTGACGCCATTCTCCCCAATCTCGGTGTGGTCCCCTGCAGGTAACATCTACAACACAGCATGCATTTAATGGAATAGACAGTATAGCTAGAAATCTGGAGAGCCTAAAACCTGAGAGTGTTTTGAATGTAACATAAATTGGTTTGCATGCCCTGTTCATGTGTACTACAGTTATATAGCTACATGTTTTAGGTGTTATTTAAGAAATGCTGAAGTCAATTCCATTGTGAAAATAACAATGTACATACTGAGTCTGGATGCTGGGAAATTATAAAGTAAATAAAGTTTGTTTGAAGAAAGTTATCAAACTGCTGATGTGCCCTTCGGTTTTTTAGTGTTTTGAAAGGACTATTTGTCATAATGAATATCATGAAAATTTGCAACATGCATGGAAACTACATGTAGTACTGTACATATGTTAGGGTTTGTTAGACTCAGTATAGCAGTGTAATGAATAATACTGAGCCTTAGTTTACTTAGACTGCTGAGCACCAGGCAGAGAAACAACAAGTATCAACAAGTCTTTTGATATGATGGGGCTGGGGACATGACCACCAGCTTTCCACTCCCTGTGCAGATGCTCTATCCACTATGCCATGGCGGTAGTTGGAAATGTCTTGGACTTATCACTGGCTACAAATCCTGTTACTAACAAAAGTGTCAATTTCATCAGATGTTGAAGTAGAACAACATACCAGACTGGCCAACATGAATATTGATTCAATGACAAAACTATAAGTTACCATTAAATTTAAAGTGCTTTCAAATTGGCCAGTTTCAGAGATGCCAATCCCAAAGTATTGCATATAGTAGTTTCATGGATCAAAATTGGTAGTTGGACCATAAAATCAGTAGTCAACTAAATTATTAAAATCAGGATGGATTCTGAGAAAGATAATACATGTATGACACTAATCAAGTGTGAAGATTTAATTTCACATACCTCCAACAGATTTCCAAATTGTTACTTGCAATGATTCCATTTCAAATATGTCATTAAATTTGATGAATGGAAGGTAAGTGAAGTCTGAAAATGTATTTAATAGACGAAAATGTGTGTTTTTGTCTCCATATGCAATTTTAATGAATTTTCTTCAAATTGTGTAGAATTTCTAGTGCAATCGTATTGGCGTAGTTTGAGGATAAATTTTGTAGCGACTAAGATAAAATTGTGGAGGATGGCATCTCTGCAGTTTAATACCAAGGAATATTATCAACCAAAACCTAATGAGCATCAAATACTAGAAATTTGGAAAACACAGAATATTCATCTACATTTAGTGGAGTAAAAAAATAAATCCATGTATTCCATGCACAAAATTTACAAACGGATAGCACACAATTGAAAACACATGCCTAACTTACCTTCAAATCATCAACGAGAGCACATGCATCCAATACGTTGTCATAGCGTCTGACTTCATATTTTTTCCCAAACAGGATATTTTCTTTCACTGTTGCATGCTGGATCCATGGTTCCTGTGCCACCAGAGCGAATCCGTCTGACAAGTTCTCCACAGTCACTGATCCACCATCTTTCTTCATCTCAGCCATCAATGCGCTGAAGAGGCTGCTTTTACCTGATCCAACTTTCCCAATAACTCCAATAAACTGACCCTGAAATATAGAATCACTCATATCATACAAATAAAACAATAGTTTTATCTGCATTTTCGGTAAGACAAAGATCTGGTGACTAGATCGTCACTTACAGTGACTATTCCTAACTGGTCTTGAGTTGCCTTGAAATAATCAGTTGGGATATTCCCATATTCATCTGATGTCATTTGCTAATAGTTGGCTCTCAGAATACAACAAATTCTGGACCAGATGATCCAGTGATCAACAGCATAAGCATCGATCTATGCAATTGGGATACGATGACATGTGTCAACCATGTCAGCAAGCCTGATCACCCGATTCGGTTAGTTGCCTTTTACAACAAGCATGGGTTGCTGAATACCAATTCTAACCCGAATCTTCATGGGTAAATCAGCTTTAGAAAGATAGTGAATTTTATGAGAAAAAAAAAAAAAATTTCTTTTATAAACTGCTGTTACCTTATCAATGTAGATATTGATGTCCCTGAGTTTGAGTGTGTTGGCTGTCACAGAGGAAGAAGACCGCTCTGGGGACTGCTCTGGGGACTGGTCTGGGGACTGGTCTGAGGACTGGGTTTCGGAAACGTTTTGCCAGGAGAAGCTACCATTGTTGACTTCCATTAGGGGACCATGAAGGGCTGTCAATGCATTCCCAATGTACAAATCATACATACTGACACATTTGTCAAGTATCACCCCTCAATCATGAATACTTATTATCTTATGTATGTGTTCTCTAGCTATATATCCTTCTGAAGTATTATATATACTCCTCATCAAAAGTTTAGACTCACTAGTGTAAATGTAGCCATTTACTTAAAGGTCACATGCAATCAAAAAATCAAACATAATTAAAACACAATTATCACTTATTCA
>VKKT01002656.1:27121-37584 GCA_008038995.1 Haliotis laevigata | reverse complement strand
TTAAAGACGAAGAAGGCAGAAGAAACACTGTCAATGTTGCCCTCCTCGGCTCCATCCGCGAACTCGGCCGGTGGAAACTTGAGAAACAGCTGATTGCCAAAGCTACCACTTCTGAAAGTGATTTGTGGGAGGTCAGTGCTGAACTTCCGGTGTCCTCGTCCTTTGAATGGTCGTGGCTGGTGGCTGATGACAAGAAAGTCCTCTTCTGGGATCCCGCACAGGACAGAAGGTAGGGGAAATCCCTTTTCCACATCTCTACAATGCGCGTTAATGGTACGATTCGTTTTTATAATATAAGAACCCCTGATTTGAAGACAATCACAAGAAGCAAATACCCTTCCTGGAATAGAATTGCATAAAAGAATATTTGATCAAATGAGGTGATAAACAGTTTATAGGAATGAGGCTATTTGTTATTTCAGGATGCGACTGTCCTACCACGAAGGGGTGATGTAACAATGTAATGTTTGTTGTGGGATAAGTTTAATTGAATGAAACAATCTGCATTTTCAGAGCACGACTGTCCTACCACGAAGGGGTGATGCATGCATCCTGGGGACGGGACCCGAACTATTTCGTCTCCCAGACCTGCGCCCTAAAGCTGGAGACTCACTACTACTGCGAGGCAGGGGAAGCTCTCGCTGTTGTAGGCTCGGAGCCAAGTCTAAGAAAGCATTGATGGCTCACGAGTACCCGGAGAAATCTGGCCACTGGCGGGTAAGTACATAAGTACAACATAACATAGCCCTTGGTGACTAAGATTTATTTCAAAATCGAAAACACTTGGATATACATTTGTTTGAGTGGCATTCTAGAAGTTAGTGGTATAGAGATGTATGGATGATATGTTTGAAAACGGTATAAGAATCTATACCGAAACGTCGCTATTGTGAATATAAAGAAGTTGATCATCCGTTAAGTTTTGTCATCACTTGGATATACAATAACTACAAATCGTTTTCATAGATCAGATACATCAGTTTTAGCTGGAATCCATTAAAGATGAAAATATCACAATTCTTTGCATATTCTACTTAAGGCAAATACTCTGCTGGACGTCCACCGTGACTACCAGTGGAAGTGGGCGGTCGTCGACGTGAAGACGAGGAAGGTGAAGAGATGGGAGGAGTGTGCCAATAGATTCATTTCCACCAACTGCGAGCAGCTCTCCATCCGGGCACCCTGGAACACGCCATCGTCTACCTTGTCCCACTCCACCATCATCCAGGAGCAGACGATCGACATGGCCAAGGTGGCCAAGTTCTATGATGCCGTGGAGAACTCTGATGAACTTGTGACCTCGGAGATGAGTCACGTGACGTCTGGGTGGCAGTCACGGCAGGAGACGAAGAAGAAACCATTTGTCAGTAAGTACAGCCTTTCATTTTTTTTCTGAAAGTTAATAACAGAACAGTTTGCAGAACGGTTCATATTTAAGTCCCTTTGGATTGTGAGGATCTGCTGATCGCGGTTTCAAATGTTAATGATCTTCAGCACCACAGCCGTGCTGCTGGGTTACCACGTCGGTTTCGACTCATGAAGTGAGTCATCCAGTCAAAATTCATGAAACAGGCGTTCAGTAATATTATGCGTTACCGTGGTGAATGAGTAATTACTGGCAGCATAAGGCTAAAATCCTGACCTCTATGTTAGAAACCTTACCTCAGTGAACTTCAGCAGAACAAAACTATTTATATGACATTGATACACATTTAAGTCCAGCATCATTATTTTCATCCCAGATCATGTTTACACTGCATGGTATAACTGAAATATTGTTTCCCAAACTCACTCACTTGCTCACTCAAACCTTGTGATACACTAAGCCAGAGCATTGTTTGGGAATCTTTGCAAGGGTGTATGTCGGTCAACTAGTTCTACCTGGACTGGTCTCTGCCCACTGTCCGTTTAGATCGTATATTGTTCCTTATCCGTTTCACAATATTCAATAAATATTATATGGATGACTTAATGGACTTAACGGTTTGTCATCTGTCTATATTGTCCATTCAGAACGTGTGTTGTTCCTGCACTGTTTCACAAACTTCATCTCTTATATTTTCAGTAACAGAAACTGAGAAAATGGCAGCCTTGAAACCAAAGAAACAGCGTAAACAGAAGCCGAGAAGTCACAGGTCATTTATCAGGAAGATTCCTGGACTTGAGTGTCACGTGACCAACTTCCTGAGTGACTGTTACTACTGGTTGGAGTAGATTAGGCGTTGTCATGGAAGCACAGATGTTGATAGAGCCTATTTAAAGAAAAAAAAGATGAAAAAAAGATTTTGTAAATACAAATCATGTTGTAATTTTTTTCATAGAATCACCTTGTAAATATGACCAAAATTCAAATACATTGTTATTAAATGGAAAACAAACCGACAAATGTTGTTATGCGTATTAACTGTACAGTTGGAGATGTAAATTTTATTTGTACATGTATCAATCAAACAGAATTAAACCTCATTATCAATGTATACACAAAATCATTGTTGTGGTGATTCCACCTTGAATTTGTTGTTAATGGGTCCAGAAATGATATTGTTTACAAAATGTCGAAACGGACAGTTTTTTTTATATTAAACATATCTCGTGTGATGGTGTATGGGTTCCAGCTCATGCCGGTGTCCAGGGTAATAAAGTATCAAATAACCGTGCTATGATTTCTTTATTATAAGGTTGATTCATTTGAATTCTGACCTTGCCAAATTTTATTTTGAAAATACCATTGTGATGTCGGTCTCCATGAAATGGCCGCAATAGTGAGACGTTATGCACAGACACGGCTCTTTATGATAGGTTACACAAAAATTGTAAAGTTTACCGTGTAGAGACGTAATGTAATTGGTTTTAGTAGAGTTCATCTTGGTCACTGAGCACTAAATGCCGACACAAGTATTGTTCATAAGGATGAATCAACTCTTTGTTACCAATTCCGTCTAGTACTAAAATGCCTGAAACTGTTGAGCATAATCTCTTGGTATGTCTTCGGCATGTTAAATTAAGACAAAATCTTAGAAGTACGATGCTTGCGAAAGTTAAACATTTTCCCTTGGTGGAATATTCGGGCTCCAGCATCCTCTACCATTCAATTCCAAAGTCAATACGTGCTCCAGGCAGGTATGAGATAATCGGATGGTGGAAAACCAACAATATGTATCCTTTAGAATCAACAATATGGATTGCTTGGTGTTTAAACCCATTTAATTAAGCTAAAGGTCATACAATTTTCATCATCGGAGTAAGCGAGTATAATGTCGTACAGTTTTATTCACATTAAGTATTTTCTGTTGTTGCCATCAATCTTCCTGCATTTAATGTTTTGTGCGCACAAATACCTTATTTCTGGTCGAAGCCACAACCATGCACCACAACTGCCGACCTACACTGGACCATGCTTTCGTGCACAGGGGTTCGAATCACTGTTTGGACAATAATTTTAAAAAACAAAAATCTAGATTTTGCAACCGTATGTTGTTTTTATATGTTATGAGTAACTTATATTTCAAATTTGGACGAAATCGGTGAAGAAATGGATTTTCTTTTAAAATTCTCCTGCTACACTCATCACATAAAGTGTATTTTATGTAATGAGTGTAGCGGGAGAATTTCCTAACAAATCCATTTCTTCACCGATTTCGTTCAAATTTGAAATATAAGTTACTCATAACATATAAAAACAACATACGGTTGCAAAAATCTAGATTTTTATTTTTTTTAAATTATTGTCCAAACATTGATTCGAACCCCTGTGCTTTCGTGAACCAGGGACACCAGTGGTTCTTACGAGTTATGTCCCTTTTGTGCCCTTCACGTCGGCGAATCAGATTCCACCTATTACTTGAAACAAAATGGTGGCGCCCGGTCTAGATGATATGATGAAGATATACATTGTAATACAATGGTTCTTACCTGAAGAAGTGCATGTGTATGCAATTAACTTGAGCATCTTGTATAAAACAAAAAATGGCCTGAAATATCTATCGATGCCCAGTTGACGGTACACATATTTTGCAAATCCTGCTACCCACCGAATTCTGCACATCAATCTACGAACCGCTACGACTGTCGTAAGTCTTTGTTAAAGTATTGGAGTTACGATCACCTTAGCGCTATATGATGAGAAACGGAGGCCCGAGTGTAGATTTCGTAAACTCAATTGATTCAGGAAGATACTTTCAATTTTTTAATGGATGTATTTGCTTCTGAATTGGGATAACTTATGTATTGCACTGACAAATTTGAATTCCAACACACAAAAAAAAGAAACTATTCTGTGCAAACACATTTTTGATTTCGTAGAAAGGACTTAAAATGATCACATTGGCAAAAGCCTGGTAGAAACATTCACACTGGTGTGATCACCAGACATTGTTGACTGCCTCCGTGGTGTAGTGGTTAGAGGGTCCGCCCGGAGAGCGAAAKGTCGCGGGTTCGATCCCCGGCCGCGTCATACCAAAAGACGTTAAAATATGGTACTTGTTGGTCCCTGCCTTGCGCTTGGCATTAATGGGTACCACAAGGACTGGTCGGCTCGGAGTCAGTATAATGTGTCTGAGTGGGATATTCATGCTTCACTGCGGCATGGTATAAAACCAGCTTAAGTCTGGGCTAGTACAAGCAGCCGCACATACACGTACACACACATGCACGTCGTCATATCGGCGAAATATTCTCAAGCACGACGTTAAACCCAATTTCACCTCACCTCACCAGACATTGTTTACACTGGTCGTGTGATGGACATGGCGCCTCAATGTGTTTTCTATTATTAATCAATTTATAATATACGGACAGGCCCAAACCATCTTTATATACACATCTGTTGTCTGTGATAGATTGGCGATGCAGGAGTGGCTCTTAACTTATCAGTAAATCAGCTGGGGAGGACATCGGATCGATTACACAACAAAGTAGCAGGGCATCTGATGCATTGACGAGGAATGTCTGGAGTCTGGCGCACTGTCGTCAGTAACAGCATCAACTGCGGTTCGATGACCTCATCAGCATGGCGGTGCATAACTGTAAGTGCACGTGCAGGACCGCGAGGGAGTGGCGCCGCAGAGGGATGAGCGCGACTTGTCCGTACTCATTTTTAGGTCTAGGTCAACCCATCCCTACAGGGATGCAGACAGTGATGAATAATCAATCTTTTTGGGGGGTTCATCGATATATGTTGTTGAAGGTCATTTTGGTTTGTTTCTTTGCAAGCTTAAAGCCGCTGCATAATATTACAGGTTTCTGGTAGCGGCCTGTAAATGGTCAAATCTGGATCACACAATCCAGTGATTGGTATTATGTTCAACGATCCATGTCGTTGGGGTACGGTGACACGTCCACGTGATGAAGCTAGTATATACCGAAATTAGGTCATTTTACAAACATATAGTCTTCTCAGGGGCATACCGGATCAGAGTTTCAGAGTTCACTAACACCGGGTGGTCAGGTGACTTATGGTTCTATTCCCTTATGCAGCGTCTAAAATACCCGCCTGCCCGACCGTCCGGAACGGTCWATTTTCATCTCGGACAGTCAAATTTCAAAAGTAGCCTGGTGGTCTGGTAGTTATTTCATAATTTCAGTAAATATTTCATAATATCAGACAGGTTCTCTTGTCGTCAGTTTGAGGTGTTTACGGTATTATGATGATTATGTTAAACTACTTATGATTGGACAGTTCATGTTACGATAACGCTTTCAGTTTACCTAAACTCTGTGCATTGCCTGTTAGTGCTATGTATAGTTCATTGCGATGCCTCCAAACAGTAACCTGACTAACTTGATTTTGTTTGTATTTAATTGTTCAAAACCGGACAGGCAAGTATCCAGTCCGGCTGTCTAGCTTGGAATTTTAGGAGTTTTAAACACTGCCTTATGCCGAGCGCCAGCATTTGGTATGAAGCGGCCAGTAATCGACCACGGACCTCCCGCTCTCCGGGCAAACGCACAAGCCACTTGCTACGGAAACTATCTTAAAGCTCCTGAATAGCTTCTAAACAGAACTGAATTGTTACAATGACTCTTTGATCAGTGTTTCAGCTATGTGAGAAATATAATTTCAAAAATGATATATCCAAACAGGCTATAGTTATTGTAACGATGATGACACAGCCATCTCGAGATAATGAATCATTTCTAGACGAGCACGTGCCCCACGAGTTGCCTATCGCCCTCCGATCAGAGTACAAGAAGATAGACGCACCCTCAGGGATGATATCGCTGTGAAAACCAGATTTCATCACTGTGGGCCGACAGTTTTGCAAAATATGACCTTGACATAATCACTGTGTGTTGTGCAATACACGTGTGTGCTTGCCAGTCAGATCAAGAAATACTGAAACCTATAGCATTACACTTATATTATTTCAATAATTTACTTATATGTGATATAAAAGCAATAAAAGTTTGTTACATTAAACAAATCACTACATTTTATTTGGCATTGAAATTTATTTCATTTCTTAAATTTGAAAAAAATAATTCATGGATACCACTAGATATATATATAATCGGTGTTATATGTTTATTTTTAAAGGTCAACGTTCTTATTAAGAAGACGTGGATGACGGTCATTCCCTAACAGTCCGGTATATGCCATAATATGGAGGTGTAGACTAACATCTCGTCTCTGAAATGAACATACTTTACAGAAGAACAAAAAATCATAAAAATAAAATATAATGAAGATCCCAGAGACTTTCTTCATTTTCCGAAACTGTGGAAATCTAGACTTGCCACACATTCTAGACTTGCATGGGCTTTCTTGGATATATTTGTTTCAGGATCTGTATGACAGGCTAATGTCATAGGCCCTCGTGTCTGTGCGAGGATTAGAGATTCATAAAATATTGTTTTTGATATGACCCCCGACTCAAAATGCTTCACAGTACAGTTTGTCGATGGCAACGCTACCATCGAAGTGTCCGGCCTTGTCATGATGTATTGTACTGTGAAGCATTTCGAGTCGGGGGGTCATCTCAAATTTTTATATATTTTTCAAAAATCTTTAATCCGCGCAAAGACGCGAGGGCCTGTGGCTAATGTCGGTGTTACAAATTAAAATTATGCTAAAGATACCGGATTCAGAATATACTAGTATTCAGAAATATTACACTGATTTCCGTTTAAAGCTTCCCGAATTGTGAGTAAACTGAAACTGAATGGTGCACTGTATTTCCGCGATTCGCTTTCACACAGCGAGCAAAGCGATACATTACTTGGGTATATTATCCTCTTCGAGAACAATGCATACAGCGAATGTGCTCGGGATAGAAACTCCACATAACTGTATTATCTCTTCATCACACAAACAACAAACTGTATCGAACCCGCCAGCGCTGTCCGGAGCTGTTCTCTTACTCAACGGCGTGCGTATCTACCTTACCTTTGAAACTGGTTTAACTGTAGAACACTTTCATGTCGCTGCATTGAGTGTGTTTCTATAGATCAGGAATCATTTTCACTATTTATTTACAGGCTTTGTGTGTGATAGCAATTACAGTGTAAATGACAAGAGCGCTGCACATGATTAAAACATGTCAAAACAAGCAGCTATTCCTACTGGTTCTTCCAGCCATAGGGAAATACCTTGATCGCTTGAAAGTCACGTGATATAATATGTGACGTCACGATGTGACCTGACCTCTGAACCCAAACCAGTGGGCCAAATCCATGTTGAGATTGTGAATGGAAGTAGATCGTTGGTGTTACGTCTCCGACAATGCTGGACATTCGCCGTGTGTTAAAATGGGGCCAAATCGTTGTCAACGTTGCAGTGATGGTTCTAAGCATGTGTGTGCTGCTGCCGTTGGGATATGTGTGGAAGTATTTCAATTCGAGCTGCCTCTTGAATGCCGATATCTTCGTACAGGTGTCGCAAAACAAAACTGTCCAGCTAACTGTTGACAAGACAAAGTGGGGCGACAATACCCTGTGTTTCTACACTACATTTCTACCAGTGGTTGTGGCTATCCATTCCTTCATTTGGACCTGGTTTTTCGTGTACGTAAGGAGATCGGTGAAGGAAGGAGGGTTAGTATTTTCATTTGCATTAATAATTGATTTTTTTATTAACTTTTCTCTCCCAGGTATATTAATTTTACTCCCGTGTGCTTAACCATGTTTGGTATAAACGTTCACGTAGTATTTCATTTCCGTGCACAGCATACAGTGCTCGTCTAATTTTCATAAATTTTTGTTTACGTGTTTTGTGTACAAATATTATGTATAATAATAATATTGGTAATACAGACTTATGTTTTGTGATATCAAAACAGAAGTCTTTCACAGTCACACACGCGCGCGCACACACACGCACACAAACATCCCCAGATCAAGGCACACCTATATTATGTTAAACCTGGTATCAGGTTTTGGTTAACTGTTGATATTTTGAGGGTCTGTTTACACAGGTTTTCATTCCCGCAATAAAACTGTTCAGAGATTGTTCTAAGATAGTTTGGGGTCCTTCTCATAACTTTTTATCCTGAATTGAACATTGGAGCTTCCGTCGTCGTCCCTTAACTTAAATAGCACGCCATGTTAAGCGGTTACTCACAGCTGATCGATTTGAAACACTGCAGAAGGCACTGGCTCCTTGTCCGACTGAATATGGGTATAGCAATATCGTTATCTATATTTACGTGCATGGATTAAATGCCAGTATGTCTAAGACGCTGGCCATATCTACCCCACTGTGTTAGTCAGGAAAAAGATTACCACCTATGTCAGAGATATATGTAACAGCACTCGTCTACACCCCCTGGCAATATCCAGTACAGATGAAATGCATGCACTGCGCTGTCTCACGTGTAGATGTGAAGGAGGGGCATGACACGCACATGCATGTGCTGTACACCATTGCACACGTCAGCACGGCGGCATAAATAACACCTACTCTGATACAATCTGATGTGCATGAAATAGACATAATTCCGCACCTGTTAAAGAAATCTCTTAGTTAAGTCCCGAGCATCTCATTATTGTACACTACTCAAAAGAAGCCATTCTGCCATGCTGTGATAGATTAGCGATGGTAACATGAAAGAATAATGTTGTTTTGTGTGCTACACATTGATGTATATGTTAGGCTCTAGCAACTATCGGTAGCCCTATATGTGACTGCACGTTAATTATTACACTGTTCAACCCTGAGTGGTCTGTGAGCGTGATAGGTTGACAGTTATACACACTGTCGACGCAGCTGTTTGTTTACACTGGTTATAAGTATTGATATAAGTAGTCTGCAAACAACATTCCTGTACATGCACAGTGTGGAGACACACATTGTCGTCGGCAACAACACTGACAATTTGTCATTAGCAAAATTCAAAACAATACGAAGCTGACTTACGACTACTCTTAGTTAGTCAAATACAAATCGTATATTTAGATTCCATAATAATAAACAATGTAACTAGTGAACCAAATGGGCTTTACACCAGTAAAATCGGGATGTGTAACACGATGTGTGTGAACAAACAGAAGCTTCTAAGGGGGGTTGTCCGGTGCAACGTAAAAGTTCGGGAAGAAAGACAATTAATCATTTTTCAATTTCGGAACCGTGTTACCTCATCTCTACTTTGCGGAGATTGATGGTGTTTGCTTAATCATAGCAAATGATTATTGCTGTACTCAAACACGGAAGAAGCCTTCTGATTTCTTCATTAAAACTTTATCTGTACCTTCGTTGTAAAAAAACCCGTTTCTTATCTGATAATTCTCAACAAAGATATGTACATACCTCCTATACAATCGTCCGTATACTTCGGAAACAAAACTACAGTACTTATTGGCCCTTAACTCCCTTTTCTCGGAATCGCTGGCATGCAGCTGGAATATTGCAGAGTACGGCGTTTAACTACAAACGATCGATCAATATGTCTTTCTTCGGCTCTAACAGTGCCAATTAGAACCTCGGAGTTGTGTGTTATCATACACAGACAGATCAATAATCGAACACCTAGACTGCTCAAGTCGAATCTGTGGTGCAATCAGGCGAGAGGGTTCCCACTAGGATCCCGCGCGGCGGTAGATGCGGATCCAAGATTTTGAAACAGCGTCGACACTTTTTGTCCGAATGAAGTCCATTATTAAGACCCGATCTCAACCTTCCATTCACTGGACATGTTCTCATTGTGATGTCCAGCGATCATTGATATCAAAGATGACTTTGTCACGAAGAACAGCCAAAATTATTCCGCTGAATCTCCCTGTTGCCACCATGGAACACCTCCACCACTGTCTCCAGCCACTACGTACTACAGGGATCGGCCGTTCAACATGGTCAGTCTCTCTTCCGCCAGGCCTTTGAAACTGTCCATAACCTGTAGATTTACGGACATTTCCAAATTTTGTCTTGTACCACTTGATCCCGTTCTTTTCAATTGAACAATTGCCTTGCCATTGCATGTGTTAGTGACGGATAACACTAACAAGACAGGATACGCTGGAATTTGGCGAAC
>VKKT01002654.1:60306-76006 GCA_008038995.1 Haliotis laevigata | reverse complement strand
GTGAGTGATCAAGCATGGTTCATATGTATGCTCTCAGCAATATACCAGCAATATCACAGATCTAATAAAGATGTAAATGCCTGTGTGTTTTTCTTCTGAATTCTACTTTTGTATGAACTATCTTGACAGTTGATGTATCAGCAAGACACCTCAAGGAATGATGTCTCATCTTCAACAGAACGAGATATCCAAATATAACCAATTATCTGAAAACCACAGAATACAAAATATCACATGATTTGAGATAGTGATTTGAGATGGTGCATCACCAATGGCAGATAATTTAATGACAAAAGATGGATTACAAGATTAAATAGGGATGACTGAAAAGTATTCAAACATATTGCTATCTTGGAGAAGTGTGCGTTTGTACTGTAGCTCCCTGGATGTGTAGTCAGCACTGGAAGTTTCAACAAAGATGTTTCATACACAGCACAGCATTGGTATTGACATACCTTCAGCTAGAATACTGAAGATTGACGACAAAAACTAAATACCAATGATTTCAACAAGCTATGTCATCACTAGAAGAAACACACTTGCCCACGTTTACAGACCAAATATGCAAAGAAATTGTGAAGCATGGTCAAAACACAAAAGTCAATATGAGGTTAAAACTAAATACTTTTTCAGAAATGTTGAGCTTTCTACATCTGTACCAAACGTTTCATGACCTTTTGTATACAATATGGCAACCTTGGTTACCATATTGAAAATCAGATTCAAACATCTTGAACAATCTCCGGTGTCATTATTGGAGGAATGTCAACTCCACTGGTCCAATAGTTTCAGGTATGGTGTTCACAGTGCAGAGAAATTAATCTCAATAAAATGTAAGGGCATGGTTGAAGGACAAATCAAACATTCAAACACTGCAAACAACAAAACATGTACAAAATTTCATTCAGGTTTTAATTAAAATGTATTTGAGCTGGTGATACATTTGTTTTAATAATGTCGCCAAGGTTAGGTTTGAACAACTTAAACTAAATTCGTTCTCACTGGCCCAGCAGTTTCTGAGATGTCCGACTGAGAAAACGTCCATGACAAAAGCTCAGCTGACTTTCACACGTGTTAGCTAATAATAAGAAATTTTCTCATCATGTTCAGTAAAATTTAATTACCACGTAAAAACACATGTTTTTCCCTTTGAAACGAATGTTAACATTTCAACCTCTGGGCAAGTTTCCATTTCAGTTGTTTATGACATTTCCACATCAAACATTCCTTTTCCATCTTTTCATGTGATAAATTGAAGACCAAAATAACCAGACGCTGCCAATAGTTTTATACAACATTAAACCAAGTCTACTTTACAAAAAACCAGGCACAACATAGAGAACATAACATACAGTCCGAGTAACCTGGAGCAGTGCATCCCATGCTTCCAAGAACATAACAAGGAAACATATTAATGCAATACGCAACCAAAAGCTAGTAAATCTTTCTAAATGCCAACATGCAAGCAAATTGGTGAGAGAAATCGGAACCAAAATAGGCCAATATCACAACATAGCAATTATTCCAATCTGACAAGAGTGCTTCTACTTTGATAAAAGCTTACAGGAGAACCAAAGCCAATTACCGATATATCTGGCACTAGCCATTGCAAGTGGACAAGGTGATTTAACGCTGTTCTCAGCATTGAAACAATTTTTAGCAGCTATGACTGATTATTTCCATGAATTGCGCTGGCCCTGAGAAAGCCCACTATGAGCCATGTCATTACCTATATTCAGTTCCCTCGGTACTTTGGCGGTCCTTCAACAAGGCCGGGTTATAGGTCATAATATTCCGTGCTGATCATCACGGCAAATTCTTCAAGCTTTAGGGAGCTGAGGTGAAAGGTCAAATGAGAGAGTGACATGGTCAGAATAACAGAAAGCAACATGGCTGTTTGTCTATACTGCAATAACTGGACACACTTTAATGGGATATTAACATGAAATTGATGAGAGACCAAAAAAGAAATTAGCATCATGGAAATTGGTAACAAGAAATACTGTATTCCAGATGGCGTTATTGGGGATAAAGCTCCAGAGATTGGATGACCCTGTAAGGTGAGTGTTTAGTGTACCTTGCAGTGTTTTCATGTTCTTGAAGCTGGATGTTTACTACCCTTTATAAGGTCAAACCAATTTAAAACCTTGTCATTGATGGAGTCTGACGATACGCGTCACCTTACATGGTAACTGTTCCTACAGCAAAGCGAATGGGGATGCTTATGGCATGTATGTTTGGTGTGCCTTACAGAGTACGTTTTGTGTAGTACAGTGATTTCATGTTTGTGAAGCAAGGTGTTTACTATCCTTTTATGTCACACCAATTCAATATCACTGTCACCGGTGGGTATTGGTGATAGGAATCACCTTCTCTTTCAGACACCTTACATGGTAACCTTACATGGTAACATGGTAACCCTAATCCAAACGAATGAATGTCCCTGAGACATATGTTGCAGAGTGAGTTTAGTGTACCTTGCCTTTGTCATGTTCTTGAAGCAAGGTGTTTACTATCCTTCATAAGGTCAAACCACTTAAATAATTTGTCTCTGGTGAGTATGCCTTCTCTTTCAGACAGATTGCATAGTAACTATTACCTCAGCAACACGAATGGATGTCCATATAACATGAACATTTGGTGTAGCTTGCAGTGTTTTCATATGCTGGAAGATCGACGTTAAAATCCTTTATAAGGTCAAACCAGTTTACAAACTTGTTTCTTGTGGAGTCTGAAGAAATGCAGTGCCTTCTCTTACAGACATCTTACTTGCAAACTGAACTCTGAGTGACTCATTGTCCCTATGACAAGTGCGTTAAGTGTACGTTGATGTGTTTACATATTCTTGAAGCTGGTTGCTTACTTTCATTTTTAGGTCAAAACAATTTAAAAACACTGAGGGGTTTTACACAGGCACAACACATGTTAACTACACTCTCAGACAAGCGAAAGGATGTCCTCATGACATGAATGTTCGGTGTGCCTTGCATAATGTTGCTTTTCCTAAAGCTGGGAGTTCACATTGCAAGGTCAAACCAATTTAACACCTTGTCACTGACAGATCTTTAAGTTGTGTACAGAGAGTGCACACTTCCTCAGCCAAGAGTACTGCTGTTTATCGCTCTCAACATGGACATCGATAATCGGAATTAAGTTATCGATTAATGATGGATTACAGTCGTAAACCCCACCACAAAACTCTCGTTGACAATGATGTGCCTTATCATAACGTTCGAAAACGATATCGGCACGATTAATACAACGATCAAGACGATCGGGGATACTTCCAGTTGAGACACACACGTGTATGTTGTTTACATGGCAGTTTTACGAGTCAAGAAACTGCATCAGTTGTTTCCGTCTTGATTTAACAAACATAACAGTAAGAAACATACTTTCTAAAGCCTATATTGACGTTTCGTGTTTTATGAATATCGATCAGTATCGATCGATAGATAATCGCTGACGCAAGTGAGTTCAATCAATAGACCCACTATTCGATCAATAGCTCCAACCCTAGCATGAGATAGGATGTCCCTATGGTATAAGTGTTTTGTGTACCTTGCAGAAATTTTATATCCTTGAGGCAAGGTGTTTCAAGGTGTTGCTTTCTTTCATAAGGTCAAACCGATTCAAACATTGGTCACCACCATACCCTGACGAATGGTGCACAAGGCAGGACCCTCCTCTTTACAGACACCTTTGATAACTGTACCCTCAGACGAGAGTTTGGATGAGTCTATGATGTGAGCATATTCAGTACTTTGCAATAGTAGGGTATTCCGGAATATGTGTTTTCTTGATTTGTTAAGGTCAAACCAATTTAAATTTTATTTATTACAACTATTCTGTGCAAAGTCATACACTCGTCGCAGTTTGTTTTACAGAGACAACTGTCCTTTTTCAGCCATTTAAGTGTCTGTGTTTAAATATTATGTATTCAGGCATTTGGGGGATAATTTCAGTAAAAACGATCAATGAGATGATTTTGTGTTTATTTATACAATTCAAATTAGTTCTGAATAATACCATTGTTGTTTGGTAAATATTGTCTCACAATAACTGGCTACAAAAGAAAAATGACTTCAGACAAAAGTAAAATTATTTGCCACTATTAATCAAAACAAAACCAGCTTTGTAACATTTAACAACCTTGTCGTACCAAGAAATAAGTGATTACATTTCTCAACAATTATTTATGCCATAACCCAAACAAAGTCAACATCTAGACAAAATAAGCTGTCTGGGAGTCCGACATACAAGGCCATATTGTGACTGGCTCTACAACTCACTGTGAGAAATGAGCAATTGTGGAAGCCATGCCGTCTGGGTATACCCACCCAAACCTTTCCATCAACTTTCAGTCCACGCCCTGACATTTATTATAGCTGAGATTTCCTCTGAACCATCTTTGATTTTAATTAAATGTAAACTAAGTCATAATGAACTAAAAGGGACAAATAATTAAAAAAATAAATTAATTAAAAGTCATAGTTTGTCGTACGCACTTCAACTAAAATATTCAGTTTGTTGCCAGGACAGAAACAAAATAATTGTTATACCTGTTCGTTCGTTATGAGTATGTTTCTTATAAATTGGATGCACTGTTGTCCTTAAACTTCAATAACTGGATACATTAAGTAACGAGAAAAATTATAGACCACTGTGTTTTAAATGTGGGGCTAGTTGATTTGAACAAGATTAACCTGTAGATTTAACCAAGCTAAACTGAATTTGGTTAAATTGAACAATAAATTATTAATAGCTTTAAATTTCAATATCAATAAACACTGATTTTATTAAATTTGCACACGCTTGCTGATTGATAACTTCGGGAGAGGCATTAATATAGGCCTACTTCGGCCTGTTTGCCAATCCATTTTGTTCGTTCTGTATTGTCTTTATTTTGAATAAAAACTGAATAAAAACCATAACTTCTGAGATTCACCTATAATTGTTTATTGTGGACAATACATGATGTTATAGAGGTTTATCCACAATTGCGCAAATCATTTTGCTGTGACACGTCAGTAAAACATGCAGGGATCTTGAACCGCAGGTTGTGATATTTCAGATCAATATTTTGACTCTGGTACCCTGGTTTCATCCAGTCACAAATTGTTGCAAAAAACTTTCAGGTGTAGCTTCAAACAGAGCTAGATTATCTTATAACATGTTATGCCTGATGCTTTTTGTATCAGATATCTGAAGCTTTGAAACACATTGAGCAGATACTTTCTTTAACTATTTGCACATTACTAATCCGGGTAATTCAGCAATGAGCAGGGAGTGAACACTGAAGTTACATTTATTACGTAGCTGTTGTATACTTCACTGTTTAATGAGCATGCAGCTGTATTCCAGATTTACAACAGCATATGATGAGGGGACTAATCAGCAGGTCATTGAAAGAAGTCAGTCAATTGCACTGTCCAACTGTATACCATGTGTTATCCAAGAAGACTTTTCTATTTCTAACATATAATCTTCAAAATTTCAAAAATATGGGAGATACATCAACACAAAATCAATGCATCCTTTTCTTGAACACCTAGTGTTATAAGTGATTATAAGTGATCCATTCAGTTTTCATCACTATTTTGCTTCTTACCCCAAACTGTTTGGAAGACTGAGTATGTTCTGTAGCTGATGTTACATATATATTGATCTAGCACAGTCACCAACATTTCTTAAATCAATATGACTGAGGCACTTAACATCATTACTGCAGGCATTATGGCATTATAAAGGTTAGAAGTATCAAAAATATATGAATACCTAGATTCACACTCTACACGGATAAGGACATTTCAGTCCAGGTGGGGAAATGTGAACGTACAGGTGCATATACCGCAGAATACATAGTGAGTGAAGAGAATGGGGGAGTTAACACCACCGTCAGCCATATCAAGATGGCCTGTATCAAATCAAGCTTGGGGCAGGCAAACTACTGATAGAAAAGATGAGCAAAGATGGACACCATCAGGTCACGATGACACAGCATCAGCACAGCCAAAAATTCACCGAAAGAATCCTGAATGACAAGCTTTAGTTATTAGGATAAAATCAACTCAAAAATTCCCATGAGGTCCCTGTGTTATATGTTGTTATTTGATTCATGTATGATTCAGACTCGAATATTTACAGACCGCCGCTATATAGCTGGAATATTGTTGAGTGCAGCGTAAAACTAAACTCACTATTTGATTCACATGAACAGGTATATTCTGCATGTACATCACCAACAGACTGGATTACTTCAAAATGTCAGTATCTGTTATATTGGGTTCACTTGGGTTGCATCAATACCAATTTCTGTAGACATATCATTAAACCAATTCAGTCTTATGTACATAAGAACCTTCAACTAACTCTTAAGAGGTTCTGGTAATATGAGTTACATGAATGCTTACATAGGACATCACTAACAGAGTGGATACCTCCATCATGTATGTATATGTCATACAGGTTTCATAGGAGGGACACTTTGAAGACATACCATTTAGACAATTGAGAATGTACCTTCAGCCAACGCTGTTCAGCCTCTGGTCATTTGATTCACATGAACACTTATAATATATCACTAACAGATTCAATGTCTCCATCATGTGAGTGTCTGCCATACAGGTTTCATAGGACCACTTTGAAGACATACCATTTAGACAATTGAGAATGTACCTTCAGCCAAAGCTGTCCAGTTTCTGGTCATTGGATTCACATGAACACTTATAATATATCACTAACAGATTCAATGTCTCCGTCATGTGAGTGTCTGCCATACAGGTTTCATAGGAGGGACACTTTAACGACATACCATTTTACAATTGAGTCGTATGTAGATATGAACCTTCGGCCAACGCTGTTCAGTTTCCGTATGGTACATCAACAACAGATGAGATGCCGCCATCATATGAGTGTCTTTTTATGGTACGAATGATGTTAACTTTTAAATAGCCCCTAAATGCACCAAGATCCTGTTACAAGGACACCATCACACTATTGCACTGGGGCATGTGTTTTCTCTATAAATTAACAGTAAGAATGGTTTATTTAAACTGGCAGACAAACTCTCTTGACATGTTTTACATTATCAAGGTCAAATTAACACTTCCACGAACATCTACCTCAACATGAAAAATGAGTAACGTTAAAAAAATCAATTCCATGACTATCTCACGTCAAGCACAGCGTTCTGAAATCTTCTTTACTTATGGGGAAAATTCTTGCCTTATCATAGCCTGCCTGCAAAAAAATGACACATATATCAGATCACTAAACTTAGACTTGTAGGACAAACAGATTAGAACAGGTTTACCTGACTAATCTTCAAACAGGTTATCTGACATGGTTGGCATTTGGTAAGCTTAGAAAGAAATTGATAGATACGTGGGTATATGTTAGAAATATTTCACGCTGGTGAGATTTTCTCAGCAACATAACACTTGGAGACTTGTAAGTTTATCATTTAGTGTGATTGATGTGTCAACATTTGTGTATATCACTACTTATAAACACAAGAGCAGATAACATATCGGCATGGCAACAGACTGATGGATGTTCTTCTGTGGTAGCTACATCATCTATTCGGTTGACGCTTCCGCGATACCAATTTGAAACATTTTCTCTGAAATATTGATTTTTATATACAAACTTGTTCATTGAGCAAAATAATGATGTTATGAGAAAGTGTTCTCTGAGTAACAGAATATTGCTGATTAAAAGTTTGTTCCATTTTGAAGGAGAGAAAGTGTTTGATTTAATGCTGCAATTGCCCTTTCGATGCCAATTGATCAGTGCTCCTGACAACAATCACTGAGTGCAATTCAAAATTGTGAGTAGATGAGTGAGTAGCTGGTTGAATGAGTAGGTGAGGTCACAACATGGACAAACCCAGAAAATACCAGTGTAAACCAGGGTTCAAACTCATGGCCATAGGATCCTGGCATGCCTAAGGGAAGTAATCTGCACAGCAAATTTGACAACTGTGCCCTTTTGTTCAAGGAGGAGCTGCCTTATAATCATACATGCATTAATAAAGTGCAGCAATTCACTATTTTGATGTGGTCTCTGGATCTTATGACCTGCAGAGACACAGTTCCGGTGATTATTCAGTGGTGCATCAATGTACAGACAAATCTAGTTGAGTTTGACTTCATGACCTGCATAAATTTACCACTGCTCCCCGTAAAGACAATAAATAGTATTGTCATCAATAACACTTTGCACCAGGCAGGGAAACACCAAGTTCCAGGCAAGGTAACAAGTTTCATGCCTTCTTGGAGCACCACAGCCAGGGAAATCAAGGCACCAACATTTGGCTCTCAGAATGATAAGATTTGTGATACATCAATCTATGAATGATCCAGTTCAGTAGGGTTTCACTGAAAAAGGACATAAGCATCTCTAGGAGAAACTCTGTAAGTGAGCTTCTCAGATTATCCCCTTGAGTGACAGGCCTGATGTGCCAAACAGCCATAGAACTGACCTTGATCTTCTGTTGGTGACCTTGGAATGTGCCAGTGATTTTGTCCTGCATTTGATCAAAGTCAAGTAGCCATGGGCCAATCATATTATCAGAAATGAAAACAGCACTGTTTGACACATATGACACATCAAAGGGCTGCTTAATTATCTTGACACAACAAAGCGGTTTGTATAGACACCGAAGGGACATAGGAGGTAATGTGCTGCAATGACAGTGTACAGAGTTGCCTTCCTCTCACATACCAGAATCCTACAACGATAGGTTCGGGGGGTCAACTGGAGCATATCCGTGCTTTTGGGTTACACCAATATGGTAAATTTCCCAAGTTGGAGGTCTGTTTAAGGTTGTCAGGTGTAAAGTCGAGAGTTATTGGCTGACACATCGAAAAGGATATTATCAGACATGATTCATGTGTTTGTTGTTTAATGCTGCAATACTCCAGATATTTGGCACCAGTCTGTAAATCATCGAGTCTGGAAAGACAATCAAGTGATCAACAGCATATGCATTTGGGATACAATGACACATGGCAACCAAGCCAGCAAGACTGACCACCCGACCCCGTTAGTCCACTGTTACATGAAGTATAGGAGACACCCGCATGATTGTGAGTGAGTGAGTGAGTGGGTGAGTTTAATTTTGCACCGCACTCAGCAATATTGCAGCTATATGGAGGCGGTCTGTATATAATTGAGTCTGGGCCAGACAATCCAGTCATCAACAGCATGAGCATCGATCTGCGCAATTGGGATAAAATGACGTGTCAACCAAGTCAGCGAGTCTGACCACCCGATCCCGTTAGTCGCATGGGTTAATAAAGATCAATTCTAACTTGGATCTTCTCGGGTCCCCACATGATTGTGACCAATGGATCACCACCTGGCTTCAATGGATCTCAATGGTGATAACTAAAGAAGACGGCACAAATATCAGTTGATTCTGAAATCTTGGAATGATATTTTACAGATATACACATAAAGTTGAACAATTGCATGGATGACATCCTCTGTATTATGAGGAACACAATTGTTTTCAAGTGAAAAGTAAGAATATACTCTTGACACATACATATGTTCCTCGGATGCAGAGGGGCGGTGGGGTAACCTAGTGGTTAAGGCGTTCGTTCGTCAAGCCGAAGACCCTGTTTCGATTCCAATCATGGGTACAATGTGAGAAGCCAATATCTGGTTTCCCCTCAGTGATATTGCTGGAATATTGCTAAAAGCGGCGTAAAACTAAACTCTCTCACTCAGAATGCAGAGGTTGACATCCATACATTTTCCCCCCTTATGTTCTTTTGGAAGTAAAATCAAGGAGCCATTTTGGAATTGAAATATCTGAGTGAATTCTTTTACTTAAACGATCTTTAATTTTGCATGATGAGCTTATTACCTGGCCATGTGTCAGTTGAGAAATATTTTAACTTCAATTTTGCATAATGACCTGTATCTATGTCTCTTGTCTGGATTTGGAAATGTCCAATTCATAGATGCCTTTTTTGCTGTATGGAAGATCATTGAGTTTGGTTGGGTTGGTTTTGGTGGGTTTTGTTTTTTTGTTTTTTTCATTTGGTCATTCATTTCTTTGTTTGGGAATTCTTGTCCCTGACTGTACACTTTGGGTTGGGTTCAGTTGGCTTTATTCAGCCATTCATTCCTTCATTCCATGTCTGTGCACATGGCTGGGTGGGCTTCAATTCTGACCATGGCATTCCTAGGAAGCTGGATTCAAGAAACAAAAATTTATTTATTTTTAAATCAAATAACATTCTGCATAATTCTAGTTTAACCCTAGCAATGACAAAAAAACATTTTTCACATATCAAAACATCCTCACCTATATTAAAAGGGACCATGGTTCACCTTCTGAATAAAAAAAAGTGTCAAAACATAATCATAAGAAGTGTCTGCCAAAAGCGGAGATCACTGTATACTTCTGACTACATCATGAGCACGTGATTGTGAAATATTATCAAATAGTTTGTGGTGGTGGTCTTGTGCAATGGGCCCAAGAACCAACAAAATAATCATAATTAAAACACAATTATCATTTATTATTGACATATAATACACATTGCTCATTATGAAAAAACAAATAAACAAAATTATCAGCATACAATCGCAAATCAAAAGTGCAATATTTTGTACTTGGGTTTACTACCCTGGAAACGAAGCACTCTTTGTGTGTGTATAGGTATCCCAGTTCAAGCCGCGTGAACCTATTCACTGCGCATGCGCTATATGCACAGCTCAGCACAGCTGTTGAAAACACTTTTCACCCCAGCTAGGGTTATTTTAGTGAATCGTTTGAACTCCGATTTCGCGGGATTTTTTTCATCGCGTTATCTTGCAACTTTATAAGTTGAATTTGCATTTTTGATAATTTGTTAGTGTAAGTCCATACCGAAAGGTATCAGAATCTGCAAAGTTGTGTTTTGCGTGTTTAACAACGGTGGTCACAGATTTCCTGGACTTAAGTCCTGTCCCATGTGGTCGCCCCCTGCCCCCACGGTTGCACTTTAGGCAAGTGAGTTTGTTCAAAATAGCCTCTGTTAACCCAGCACTGAATGGGTACCTGGTGGGATAAGATGGTCTTGTGACTATTAACCTTCCAGCACCTCGCTGTCAGCTTGGGTTAACCAGCCTAAAAATGTCTGCTTTGCACATAATTTAACCTTAGTGCAACTGAGCATCTTTGAGATGGATATAAGGTGCTCTACAAATGTATTATATACATTATATTAGTTCTTTATGAAATATGAGCATGTACTACGCCACGAGAGGCACCCACCATAAATACGTGCAAAGCCAAGTCAATTATCTACTGGAAAAAACCCACAGGAACACATGGTTCAAGGTAGGGATTTACGATTGAAAATAATGCCCATAACTGAAATGTCCAATTTGGAAGCGTCCTCCACATACTTCCCAAGAAGTTTTTGTCAAGGCCTTGAAAACAATCATCTTTGCCATGAGGGGTGGTGGGGTAGCCTCGTGGTTAAAGCTTTCACTCGTCACGCCGAAGACCAGCTCGATTACCCACATGGGTACAAGGTTTTAAGCCCATTTCTGGTGCCCCCCGCCTTGATATTGCTGGAATATTGCTAAAAATAGCATAAAACTAAACTCACTCACTCACTCATTGCCATTAGACAATCTGTTCACTCACCGCTGACCAGTTATCACTGATGAAGGAGTCCAGTCTAATTGTTTTACACACTGGAAATACCAAAATCAGATTTCCACCTGCATTTTACATACACGCATCTGATTTATATTTAATATAATGATAAAATGTCTTCGACCGGCATTTAGAAATTGAACATGAACATGATACTTTGTTTCCAACAACTTCCTTCCTGCCTCTCTATTTCTTGCTCCTTCAAAAACATCCAAAATACGAATATTGCAAACTGAGCCAAGTGTAATCCCAACAAAATTAGTTTCATCGAAATCGATCCCAAAAAGAAATAGTGTCTACACATAAAAAGGTGATACAATGGCTCTTTGTTGGAAATAAGTTCCATCAAAGCAAGCGATACATTTGTCATAGTCGTGGCAGGGATATTCTAGCGATAATCAGTTGCGTTTACACATAAATCATTCAAAATAGAGCAAAGGTACTGTTGCTCACCTGGAACATTCTTTATACAGCGAAATTTTCATGAGAGAAAATGTTGTGATTTTCATGCTGGATGGTTTGACGGTAGGGTAGCCCATTTCTGTATTCACAGGGATGGCTTAGTATATGGACATTAACAGTCTCGTTACATTCAGGGCCCTAATCCACGGAGCCTTTGTAGCCATGGGTGATTTGAACCTTATGATAGCATGTGAAGTAAATGTGATAATATGGAAGTTAATATGATAACATGTAAAATTAGTAGAATATGTAAAGTTGTTATAACAAGTGAAGTTGATGTGAAAACATGTGAAGTGAATATGATAATATATAAAGTCGATATGATAATCTGTAAATATAATAACATGTGAAGTCAGTTTAATAATATCTAAAGTTAATATGATAACAAATTATATCATTATATAAGGTGAAGATAATATGATAATATGTAAAGTTAATATGATCATATTTAAAGTTGATATTATACTCTGTAAAGTTAATATAATAACATGCAAAGTTAACTGAATAATATATTAAGTTAATATGATAACATTTGAAGTCATTATGATAACATACAAAGTTATGACTGATTATAGCACTAACAATGCCTTATGAATCAGGACCAGTGTGCAAAATAGTTTCCAAATTTTGCAAGCCAGTTGTGCGAACTGCCTGAAAGTTACTAGCCCACAGAATAATTCACTAGTCCAAAAATTTGAATGTAGACATAGGTTTCATCATTAAGCTGCTAATATGATGAACATTTTTATCAGGCCATAATCTTGCATAACGTAAAAGTGAGTTATAACTTAGTTTAAACTTAGTTTTACTTTTAGTTATAAAGAAGTCGGAGAGAGTGATATATTTACAAAATGACCCCATGAAAATTCACTAGCCAGTCGGGCCAGTGGCGGTGGAGATTTACTTGCCTGACTGGATTTTTACTAGCCATGGGCTAGCAGACAAGTGGCTATTTTGCACACTGATCAGGACACACATCTTTTCCTCCAGTGTGATACCTCTCTGATCGGAGCTCGTGTTAGGTACACCTTCTGTGAACACTGACCGACGAATATGAATAAATGATGCATCATTTTTTTTCTTATGAACAGGAAAACACCTCAGGTCATAATATATAGGAAATACACCCTTTTGGGTGCAGATTAACAGGGATTGGGGATTAGCAAGGACATATGGAAGCCGGGAGTTAACTTGGCACTGATTGGTCATGAGCAATGGACAAAAGGATTTCTCAAAATAAAGTAGTTGCTATCCATAAATCCCTTATGTTTATCACTTCTAAATGCCATTGAAAACTTGTGTCAAATTGAGATGCTTGGCCTGTGTTACTCCATGTAAATAAAAAAGCCAGCAGGTTGTAGAAATGTGTAGAAATGTGTGTGTGAGTGAGTGGTTTTACGCTGCTTTTAGCAATATTCCAGCAATATCACGGCTGGGGACACTTGAAATCGGCTTCACACATTGTACCCATGTGGGGAATCTAACCAAGGTCTTCAGTGAGACGAGTGAACGCTTTAACCACTAAGCTACCCCACCGCCCTTGTAGAAATGAATTTTATTTAGTATTCTTTGTAGAGTAAATATAATCCTGAGTGATAATGCCGTCTACCAGGCTGATACAACGAGTATGGTTTTACACCTCTTTTAGCAATATTCCAGCAATATCCACAAGAAATGGGCTTCACACATTGTACCCATGTGTGGAATCGAACCCGGGTCTTCAGCATGATGAGCGTACACTTTGACTGTTAGGCTACCTCACCACCTCAGGCAGACACAAGGTCTGTCAGTAACTTTGCTGTACTGTACACATGAGACATGAGGACTTTGGCTGCAGTAATTTCACAGAAGTGACAGATGGATTAGGACAAGCGTGATTAGGTGATAATGCGAGTAGATTCTGGCGTTACATCATGGCAAGGGCAATAATAGAGAAAGAACTACACAAATTGTATCCTTTTGGGAAATAAACCCCAAACCAAGGCTTAATGAGTGAATGGATTAAAGCACAAGGTTACCCAAGGGTGTATTATTCTCGACATCTGGCAGTGATAGATGCTGCTGCTGCAGCTGCCAATTCCTCATCTCTAAGTAGAACACTGCATCAGACATGGAATATCAAGGGATTCTGCTTGGTGTGCCCTGCTCCAGTACATCCCTCTGAACAACTGGGGATAATTCTGTATGTAATTGATATCTTCGTAAGCGCCGAAGACCAAAAGTATACATGACTGTCCATGGTTGCGTGTGGACATTACAGATGTTTTACAAAGAAACTAAAGTGCAGAAGGGTTATCATTGTCTTGTAAGTAGAACTGAAGTTTTTTATCACAACACACTGCCATACACACATCTACAGGTTCGTCCCCAGCATTATGACATCTGGAGTTTAGCCTCTGGTCATATGAGGCAGAACTTGAGCTAACTTCAGCTAGACGTAGGCTTGAACAAGAAGTCAAATTCAAACTACCATTTGAACAATACACTGGAGTCAGACATAACAGAATGGATAATATGACGGTACCAAGCAGTGTTCACTGCCAGAAAAAAACGGAATATCACTGAGTGTAATGAGAGTTCTTCAGAACTCAGACTACTTCAGAACTGTGTATACTTACTGACCTTTCAAGGAACACCAGGAGGAAGTGTTTTACTTGTTGACTATAATGGCACCGTGATACTGGTTAACGCATCAAAAATGGTGTTTGATGTTTGGCCTGTGTGATGTGTGGTGAAAGAGGTTTCCAGGAACTCACAATGGCTGCTTATACAACCGTAAAACTGAGTTAGGGAACCTTTACAAAGCTTGAACTGACCATATTATTTACTTTCAAACTTTTTACCATTTGCTGAAAGAAAATAGAGCTGATACTATTACTTCAACAACAGTGGTTGGGATAACATATCCTCGGAGACCAAAATAGGATTGTTTGTGTTTATTTGTTGGTTTGGCTGGGGTTTTGGGGCTGAATTCAGCAACATGTAATACACCTAAAATCATGTACGTGCTACCAGAGGTCAGAAGTGAAAATCCAGTGGTTGATATTGTGAGCAAGTATCCATGCTCTGAATACAGAATGTCTTTTAGAAAGTGGTCAAGTGTGTATGTTTGAATCCCAGATGGAACTCAACCCCCAAAGTACTAGAATCTGTACCTTACTGAGACATTGTAATCCCAATGTAATATCTGTAACATGAAACCGTCCATGTTGGGACACAATGACATGTCTTCAATGAAGTCATCGACCACCTGATCCATCTGGCAGCAATGCAGCATTTGTTTCTGGGACCAACAGAAACCAGAAAGCCCCAATACTAAACTATTTTCATGCAATTTTATGGCGATTTCTAAACAGTCCACTAATTCAGCCACTGATAAACTAGATAAGCAAAACCAATTCTCATGAACATGGAGAAGATGTTTTCACATCTTTTTCTGTTATGCTGTGACCGTCTCCGTGGTGTAGTGGTTAGAGCATCCGTCCGGAAAGCGGAAGGTCGTGGGTTCTATCCCGTCCGCGTCATACCAAAAGATGTTAAAATATGGTACTTGTTGGTCCCTGCCTGGCGCTC